>JANBSS010000003.1:101609-211196 GCA_027578375.1 Coemansia sp. RSA 2131 | reverse complement strand
CACAGTAGCTGAGTTTGATACCCCCAAGAATCTATTGGCACGAGATGGGCCATTTACACAGCTGGTGGCCAGCATGAGACTCAATCGAGGAGAACTAGTTTTCAATAATTGACATCTCATTATTTTGCAGATACTAGCAAATTAGATGACATAGTTATTAACTAGTAGTTTTATTCAATCAATATATTACCACTATTTTGTCGGTGTTCAAAATGTTATTAAGCAGCGTACTGTGGAGGCGGTATGCAATGGGAGCACAGAGTTTAGCAAAAATAATTCAAAGCAAACAGTTTGGTGCACATTGAATATTCTAACGTCTAGTTTGGGAATATTCAACTTTAACCATCATATTTCAAAACTTTAACAGTTGCGAATCGAGATAAAATATGGCAAGCGATGCATTTATATTTAATAATAAAACAGGTTAATTATGTCAGTTTGACTGCAAATAAATACACTATAGTTACTGCAACTTGAACGACGCAGTGTTAAACCCATCACCTGCCCATGTAGCGACATCAACCATTTTCCGTGCCTTCTCCTCCCTTAACTTTGCCCCGTCATAGTGCAAATCAAGGCCCGTACAATAGTTAAAAACAAGCTCCTCCGACGCACCCGCCGCCCGGGGCGCAGCCACCATCAGCCGCTGCAACGCATCGAGCATACGTTGCGGATGTCCCAAATACACCTCGCACACAAACGCATTGTTTGCCGCACATACGTGCTCCTCGGGCACATCGCCCGCCACACTATGGAACAAATCCCGCGCAGCCTCCCATTTGCCCGACGCCACCGCGTATAGTGCGCGGTTCATACGAGCAAGCTTGTCGTCGGGCGGAATGAGCTGCTCAACTTTGACAAATTGAAGCTCGGCTTCGCGGATACTTCCCAGTTGCAAGTGCAACCGGGCCATGGCAGACGTTAGACGTGGATCGGTGGGCGCTTCGGAAACAAGGTGATCCATTACGCGCACAGCCAATTGGGCGTCCCGCATGCGCACAGCACATGTGGCGAGCATAAAGGAAAGACGCACTGTGCGTTGCTGGTTCAGTTCGACGTCCGTTTGGCGAGCGAGCCGGCGATGACATGCACGGTGGAGACTCGACAATCGGTCGGCACATGTGGGCCAGTCGTCCAGAGCCAGCCCAGCAACCTGCGCCCGCAATACACGCAGCTCGAACGGCCACACAATTGTTGGCGACCTCGGATGCACGTGCTCGTATACAGATGCGCCCATAGTTGCTACCTCGAGACGGCGAATTTCCCGTGCTGCGCTTGCATAGTGACCGAGACTGCATAGCGCCAATATGCGGTATGTCCACAGCTTAAAGAGCGTGCGTTCTTCGTCAGCAGGTGTTTCGAGAATGGATGCTTCGGCGGCCAATGCTAGGGCGCGCCATTGTGCTCCTACTATGTATTGGTTGAGGATTTCGTAGCTGTGCATACGTCCGGCAAACGCATCGGGCGTTGGTGCGTCGCGACGCGGTGTGGGTCGGTCCGTTGGTGTGTGCGCGTGTACGAGGTCGTCGAGAGCATCGGTTAAAGGTGTCGGGACGAACAACCGCACGTCGTTGAGTGCTCGCCGCGCTGTGTCGGTTGGCGACTGTGGACTCAGACTCCTACTCACAAAAGTGTATTAAGCAGTTCTGCAACTCTTGGTTCGGTATCAAAGCATGAATACAAACTTACCGAATTCCAGACAACAAGCTCGACATTTTCAATTGGCGCAACAAATAATCTGAAACAAATTAAAGAAAGAGTCAGGCGAATGCCGAGCCATCGTTTACACGTTGTTCTTGGCGATCGTGAACAAGTTTCTGGTAATCCAGTAGATCATCGCTGACTGCACGAGCAATCTTTGGAAAGCGAGTCCACTGGTCGTCCAGCCGTGCACGCACTGCGTCGAACGAGTCCCACGTGTGGCCGGGCACCGGACCGCAGTCGTACACAAGCTCTAGCAAACCATCCGAGTCTTTGGGCGCATGGCTTGAGCGGAATGCCACAGGCGCGCCGTTCTGCGCAGCATCGGCATGCACAGAAAACTTGCCGGGCAGTGACACTTTGGCCGAGCCCTGTTTGGGGAACTTCATAATATCCCGCGTCTCTCCGTCCTCGTATGTTATGGAGCTGAGCTTAACCGCCATGCCCATCATATCTCGATCAAGCTTCTGGAGCAGCCCGCCGCCCATGCCGAACCCGACGCACTCGGCCGAGAACCCAGCATTTACCACAGCATCAAGAATGCGCTCGAGCGAATCAAGCGTCACGCCGTCGCCCTGAATCACGCTGGCTCCACTTATAACTTTATATCCCTTGGAATTAAGAGTTGATCCAAACGCACGGTCGGCGGCCCGTAGTCCCAAAAGCACAGCTTCGACTTGGTCGCCGCTGTCCGGGCGAATAACAAACACGCCGCCGTCATGCACTTGGCGCTCAGCTACCATAGGCAGAACCTCACGAAGTGCACGTGCGTAGTCGTACGAGTCCAGAACACACGCCACTACGCCCTGTCCATACTCGTCCAGCACACGCAGCACAGCCTGTAGTTCGTTGCGATACGCTGTCATTACAGAATGCTCAGTTGCTGGAACACTTGTGGCCACTGCACGTCCGCCATTCAGCACATGTTGCACATAATACGCTGCGCTCATCGTGTCGCTGCCCGCAAACGTCAGCAAATGCGCAGCACCACCGAGCATCGACTGCTCCACGCACGTGCAGGCGCGGAATCCGAAATCATGCATGCGCGTTTCAAGTGTCCACATCATATTGTCGTCCACCGACTGCGTGTAGCGCTCACGAATGCGCGTATGTGCTTTGCGCGACAGTGTTGCTACGGCCGATGGGTACCACGTCATCAGCAATACGCTCTCCAAGTACGTCACCAGCCCAGTGTACTCGTCTCGAGCGCTGATCTGCATGACTGGCGTGTGTGGGTACACGACCGAGCCCTCACGCATTGCGTGTATGCGTATGGGAAAATGTCCGTTGTTCTCGCGCACAAACTTGCGGAACAGCGCTTCGGGGAACGGAAACACCGAGTGGCCGGCGTTGTGCGTGCTAAAGAACGCTTTGGCTGTGTCCACATCGCTGTCTGTCCATACACGGTCCACGTATGTTGTGATTATGTACTGTAGTCCGTAGAACACCATGCGCTGATCATTTGGGTCGTTGTTGAATGGCTGCCGGAACTCGGCATACGCTGTTGCAGAGCGTGCGGAGGGGAACACTGCGGCGTGACTGGCTTTGTACGAGTCGGTTAGCAGCGCGAGCGGCAGTCCAAACGGTCCTGACATCTTATGCAATGTACTTGATGATGCAGGATATGTATGCGCAATCGGGTATCTTGGAGTGATAGTGAAGGAGAGAGAGATAGCGCCCCTCATCCTTTTATTGCGTTTGTTCACAGCAATGTCACATGCACTGAGCCGCCAATTTACTTTCTATATTCTCCGCTTAAAATGTCTAGAAAAACCCGTCATGGCTGTTGTAAAGTCAGAGAACGCACTGCCCTGTTCATACGGAGTAATGCCTGTAAAAAGATTATTTATCTTGTTACGACTGCCATGCTCGGGATATTTCAAATACTCCCAGTTATCATCCTAAACAACGAGAGCGAAGAAAACTGGTTGTGAAAACCAACGGCTCTATTAATATTATTTAGCAATTTGATCGAACCGATCGAGCCGCAGCTCGTTTGTTTACTCCAAGTTTTATTTGTTGCCCGCAAAACACTTTGCTCTTTACTCTCCAATTACACACATTATGCCACGCGAAATCATAACCATCCAGACCGGCCAGTGCGGCAACCAAATCGGCGCCCAGTTCTGGCAACAACTGTGCCAAGAGCACGGAATCAGCGCCGACGGCATGCTCGAAGACTTTGCCACAAGCGGCAACGACCGCAAAGACGTGTTTTTCTACCAAGCAGACGACGACCACTACATTCCACGGTCCATTCTTGTCGACCTCGAACCCCGAGTAATCGGCAACATTATGGAATCACAGTACGGCAATTTGTACAACCCGGAAAACATATACTTGAGCAACGACGGAAGCGGGGCGGGAAATAACTGGGCAAGTGGGTATGCGCAGGGCGAACGTATTTGCGAGGATATTATGGAAATGCTGGACAGAGAGGCCGACAACAGCGATTCGCTCGAAGGCTTCAACTTGTTGCACTCGATTGCCGGCGGAACGGGCAGCGGGCTGGGAAGTTTTCTGCTCGAGAGACTGAGCGACCGGTACCCGAAGAAACTGTTGCAAACGTACTCTGTGTTTCCAAACAACGATGATTCGTCGGATGTGGTTGTGCAGCCGTACAATAGTTTGCTGACGATGAAGCGGCTGGCCAAAAACGCCGACTGCGTAATGGTTCTGGACAACGCAGCACTGACTCGAATTGTGGCCGACCGTATGCATATTCAGAATCCCGATATTTTGCACACGAACCAGCTGGTCTCCACCGTGCTTAGCGCCAGCACGACCACACTGCGCTACCCCAGCTACATGAACAACGACCTGGCGAGCATGATCGCTCCCCTCATTCCTGTGCCCAAATGCCACTTTATCTCTACCGCATATACGCCGTTTACCAGCAACACATCCACTAAAGTTGTGCGCAAAACCACGGTGCTCGACGTTATGCGCCGGCTGCTGCAGTCGAAAAACCGCCTGGTCTCGACCACTCCGTCGAAATCGAGCTGCTATATATCGATTCTCAATATTATTCAGGGTGATGTGGAGCCAACTGAGGTGCATAAATCGTTGTTGCGGATTCGAGAGCGTCGGATTGCGCAGTTTATTCCCTGGGGGCCGGCGAGTATCCAGGTTGCGTTGACTAAAAAGTCGCCGTACACGCAGTCGCAGCACCGAGTGAGCGGATTGATGATGGCCAACCACACGAGCATAGCTGGGCTCTTCTCCCGCACTTTGTTGCAGTACGACCGGCTGCGCAAGCGCAATGCGTTTTTGGACTTGTACCGGCGGGAGCCGATGTTTGCCGATGGACTGGACGAGTTTGACGATGCGAGAGAGACTGTTCATGATCTGGTCAATGAATACCGCGCATGCGAAAACGAGACTCTGTAGGTGGCCCCTACCATTAAGCATTTTACTTTTAAAATAAAAGATGTTCAAATATATTCTGATGGCGTAAATACTTTTTCATTGGCTATATCCAGTGTTTAGCCTACTCTAGTAAACTACCAAACCATATATTATAGCCTAACCTAATATGCTCGTCACGCCCTAACGGTACATCTGCTCGCTGCGCAGATTCTGGGCAATCTCCGGCTCCCAGCGATCTCCATTCGCCAACAGCTTCTCCTTGTTATACAGCAGCTCCTCGCGCGTCTCCGTCGTGTACTCAAAGTTCGGCCCCTCGACAATCGCATCCACGGGACACGCCTCCTGGCACAACCCACAATAAATACACTTTGTCATATCAATATCGTACCGCACCGTACGCCGCGCTCCGTCCTCCCGCGGCTCCGCCTCAATTGTAATCGCCTGCGCCGGGCAAATCGCCTCACACAATTTGCATGCAATGCACCGTTCTTCGCCCGACGGATACCGCCGCAGTGCGTGCTCGCCCCGGAACCGAGGAGACAATGGACCCTTCTCGTTCGGGTAGTTTAGAGTATATGGCTCGCTAAAGTACTTCATCAGAACTGTCCAGAAGCCGCGGGCCAGCTCGGTCATCATAAACATCTTGGCCGAGTAGTCGATGAGCGGCATCGTCGTGTCCCGCTCCCCCCACGTCTGGTGCGGAATCTTGAACCCCACGTTCTCGGCCGTCCGCTTCTCGTGCACGTTTGTTGGCGCGTGCGACCCGTACTGCCGCTGCACCGCGTATCCGCTCACTAAAATTGATTTGGCCAATTAGTGAATCAGTGCTTTAAATATGTAGCTAGATAGAGATAAACAATACTTGCCTCGGAACACTGGCGCCGGGCGGGCCAGCGAGCCTGCTACACGCTTCAAGACCATACGCTGATACATTTTTCTTCCAATTCAATCCACAAAATAAAAAGAATGTGTTATAAAAATGGTTAGAGAGAAAAAGGAAATGAGAAACAAATGAGATAAGATTGATCAGTGCGCTGATTACGCACGTGACGTTTATGCGCAGGGCTTTATTTGGGCGCAGAATGCCGTGAGGCTCCGGGGTAAAAGCACAAGAGTTTGTCAGGATCGGAGGCAGCCAACATCTGCTGCTCGTGAACGGCGTGTTGATGGCTTTGCTCAGCCTGGCGCGTAATGTCGGGGTCGCGCTGCTCGTCCACAGCACCGCTCCGAGTCTCGTTAATTACATCACGCATCGCCTTGGGATACAAGTCGCATCCCGACTTGTAGTTTGGCGACTCTGAAAGCAGCTTTTGTGTCGTGTCTTGTTCCAATTCCACCCTGCGGTACTTTGCCGTGTGACGGCCGTGCGACGGGATCGGCTGTGCCTTTGACGACTCCATTTTTCTCAAAAAAAACAGCTGGAAAACGAAAAGAGCAACGAGTGTATATTGCTAATGCATTTTAGGCTATTTGTCTTGTTCCAGGCCCTCCATACTTTTATTACTATTTTAAAGAGCTATATTGGGAGGAACCCAGAATGCATAACTGGTTACGCCAGCCAGGCCATTAGCGCTAACGTGCCCGTATACGCCACAGACCCGGGCACAACCCAACAGGCGGGCGAACTATCCGATTCCGAATCCAAGCCATCATCCATTTCGCTCCGTTCAAAAGAGCTACTGCTCGTCTCCCGGGCCGGCGCCGAAAGCGGCGTATTTGTTGGGTGCACAATTGCCATCACAGTGGCCAGCCCATCAATATCAACAGCAGCAACATAGCGAGACGTCTCAAGCCCACTTTTAAACGCCAGCGACATAAACCCAGTCAGCGTGTGTGTGTTGTAATTTGGTTCGTCAATGGTTGATCCGCGGCAAATCAGCGCATCACGGAACGCGTCCATGAGCTGGCGGCTTGTGGTGGGCGCAAACGCAATGACCATGGAGGCCTGGCCTTGCGGCGCAACGTTGTTGTATGTGAGCTTTGGGAGTACGTCGAAGGCTGCGCATGTGACGTTTAGCGCCAGTGCTGTGTGTATGCAAATGTATGCTGCGGCGATAAATGCAAAGAGTGTCATGATATTTGGAGAAAAGTATATTAAAGAACAATTATTTGGAGACAAATATTGGACGAGCGCCTGCTCTTTTATAAGAGTGCCCAAAAATAGCGCTTGTTTGGGTTTTGCTGCTTCTCCGAGCTGAACAATGCGGTCCATGCTTGAGCAAACCAGCTCCCTCCCTCGCGTGTACTCTTTGTTTTTCTCAAGAGCTGCCAATTGAAACTCCACTGCGGATCGCATCATTTTGCATCTAACGAGTGGCGCTCTTTGAAAACGAGACTTTAAGGCTCAAACGCAGACAAAGGGATTTCCGCTCCCTTGCTCATAAAGCACCTGCGGAGAAGGATGGGCCCGCTTTCAGATTCTTTTGTTTCTTTAACTCTAATTTGTTTTATACACTGCTCATTTCCAACTGTAAAACTAAAATATGGCTAAAGTGTGGTGGCCAAAGGCGCCAGAGCCCGGCACAAGTCCAATCCACTTGTGCGTACCTATTTGGGACTACGACGACCGGTACTTGGGCCAGGCCATCGTACCCCATGTAATAACCGGACCGTACCACTTGGTGCGCAAGCCAGACTTTCTCGAAGAACACCAAATCAAAGTGATCCTATGCATCCGTGACCCGTCCGAGCAGCGGTTCTTACGAGCGGTGGATCTGCCAAACATCGAGTTCAAGTTCTTGGACGTGCCAGCAGATGTGCGCAAAACCAACATTATTCCGCACTTTGTCGAAGCGACCAAACTAATTCATGAGCTGGTCAGTGCAGAGCAGAACGTACTTGTGTGCTGCAGCGACGGAATTGACAAGAGCGCGTCGTTTGTTGCAGCGTACTTGATGAGTACGTATCGGCTCAAGGCGGTGGATGCAATTACGTTTGTGCAGAACCAGCGGTACTGCGCGACGCCGTCGGTTAATGGGTACCGCATAAAGCTCATAGAGTATGAGCCGATTTGCGCAGCGCAGGCGGCTGGCATGGCAGCGGGCGTGGAGAAGGTTCCGCGCCAGCGGGAAGACGATGAGGCGGAGGGTTCAGATGAGCTGGATTCTGAGAACCGGCCGGTGCTTGCGGCGCGCAGCAAGCGGGCTCGCTAGCATTTACTAAAGTGTATACATGGGCTGAACTCAACGAGCTTCTTTGCGGTATTTAGCGTATTTAATCTGATTTACGATGAGTATATATACATTACTAGAAAAGAGTAAAATTACTGTATCTTACGACCGAGTACAAGGGGAGCAAACCGCGGGTTGACGAGCAGGCAGTAGTTCTCATTAGCACGGGCCACGCTTTCTTCGACAGGCACCAGCGGCACAGCGCGCTGCAACATGCGAGTCCACACGCCAGCAGCCTCACGGCTCAGACGGCGGAACACAAGCATGACATCCGAGCCGTCGTTCATCATGGCCTGGATGTTCAAACGCAGCGAGCCATCGACTTCACTCAGCTGGCTGACCTGGCTAATCGCACTCGTCGGCACACGCTCGCGCACAGTTAGCCGGGCCAATGCTGCATCTGTTTCAGTGTCCAGCGTAGCAAACTTGACCAACGGACGTTCACGCAGCGTAGTCAGCGACGAGTGGCTGCCCAGCGGGTTGGCGGTGGCCGAAGCCAAAAGATTATTAACCGTGGAGCAGCTCAACGGAGTGTGAGCTAGCGGTGAGCCCAACGGAGTATTGGCGGGCGAGCTCAATGGATTGGCTGGCGAGTTCAGCGACAGCGCGCATCCGGCGTCAATGCTCGGCAGCCGGAACCCGCTTTCCGGCGAGCACCCGCCCAGAACCGGGCTGTGCAGCGTCGACGACGCAACGCTGCTGCCAGACCGCCGCCGCTCGTCACGACGCCGCCCTGGGCTTTTGATAGTCACATGCAGCGACGAGATGGTCCGACGAATACGCGCTGCACGAGACCCTTGGGTGCTGCTGGCGGAGCACACGACAAGCGTGCTCTCAAAGAGATACGCTTCCATGTCCTCAAACTCACGCCCGGCTTGAGCGCTCACTGGTCCGCTGGTCAGCAGACGGCCGAGACCCTGCAGGTCCGCTGTGTCGTCCAACCGTGCAGCAAACTGAGCCTGCTGTGTCTCATTGGCCGCCTCACGAGTGGTCTCGTTGGCACGCGTCAGCACGTGCTTGCTGTGGTCCACAGCTGCATACGCTGCCTTGACCACATGGACGTGCTCGGCCTGATCAGCCGGCGCCATCGTTGCGCACTGCTCGTACATTGCATCGACAATGCTCTGGAACAGCAGCGGGTACTGGGCCAGCCGCTGCACCGGTCGAATCAACAGCGATGGAATGTCAAACTCGGCATCCAGCTCGCTGTCCAGTAGCTTGAGCACAGGCACGGCACGCGCAAACGCCCGCTGCGAGCACTCGCGACTGGCGCAGAACCGCGAGTACACGTCGAACATTGGCAGCAGTCCATCGTATGCAGCGCCAAACAGCTGCAGCGACAACGGCATGGCGGCCAGGTACTGGATGCGCTTCGAGAATGTGCGGTGCAGCGCCAGGATCGCGCGGATGTTTCCAAATATGGCGTCAAAGTCCACCTCGCTGTCGTCTATCTGTGCACTGGCACTGTCGGCGTATTCCTACAACAAAAATATGCACATGCTGATTAGCACCATGCGATTTTGCTCGTGCTCCATGTGGGGATATGGACAAGCATCACACCTGGCTCATCCCCAAATTAGGAATATCCAAAGATAGCATTTCTGGAATTAGGACTTACCACCAGACGCTCCAGATCCTGCACATAAGCCACCTCGGTCCGCGACAGCTCGGCTGCAAGCACTGCGTAGCGCGGCGCTCCGCATCCTGTGTGTATAGTGGGATAGATGTCGCGCGGCTTGATGTACCGCGGGTCCACCAGTCCGCACCGGCCACGACGCAGCAGCTGGTCCAGAACTACACTGACTGTCGCCAGCATCAGCTCCAAGCACTCGCTGTCGCGTGTATCGTACCGGTCCTGCACCCGCGCGAGCTGCTCCTCAGAGACCAGCCCAGCGTCTACGCAGCCGCGCCAAAACAGCTCAATCTGATGGCTCTCGTAGCTGCCGTCGCCGGCGCGCTCGTACAGGTCAATGGTGGCAATAAACGGACTCTCGAGCTCGTTCACCAGAATGTTCAGGGTGCATCCGCGCGCAAACAGCACACGAAGAGGCCGTGCTGGGTCTTTGACATCCGCCGAGTGCGCGTTCTCATCGATAAGCAGCGGATACACAATCGATGCGATGCACGGCAGGCTGAGCAGACGCTCGAGCATTTGTACGCAGCGCTCGTACGGCGACACATACGCCTTGCGCGTCACCGACACTGCCCGAGACGTGCTGCAGCTGTCGTCATATGAGCCCAACGACCGTTTGCGCGGGTTCATGCAGAACGAAAACACCTTTGCGGCAAACTTGAGGGTCATGCTAGCCAGCCGGCCTTGGAACACGCCGGCCACGTGTTGCATTATACAAGCAACTTTGCACTAATAATTTCAATAGCTTGCTAAAAATATAATGGCGAAATACCACCGAGAATACAAAGCGAAATGTAGAGGAAATACGAAACGAGTCGGAGCAGAAACCAAGGCTCCAGCATCCCAGCGATTTATACAGCCTCGTCAAACTACGTTGCAGACCGCAAGGATGGCCAGTCGAGTTATAGTGCTGATGTGTTTTCCACGCAAAAGGACTGCGCATTGAGAAAGAGGGATAGTCCAATTCGGGACGCGGGCCTAATTCTCACTGAGTCTTTTTCGTGAAATGGGCCACAATGCAGGTTGGTATGCGGACTGCAAGGAAATGGGTGGGGAAGTGAGTGAGGAAACTATTTTTTGCCGCTCAAGCGAGTGCATCCTTTTTTATCCAGTCACATGCTGAAAACAACCCTGGCGTGGAGCAAACTGTTTGCACTCGCTTGCGCCTCGCATTGCGTACTCCTCATACTGCAAAATGCACATTTCTTTTGCATGCTTTTTCTGAGCTAATACACATTGCAGGTGGGAAGAAAACGTTTGGTCGATGACAATGTGAACCCAGATTTTTGGGCATCAAAAAACCCCTTGGTCCAACCGATTTTTTCTTTGTGAGTCGGATATGATACAAGATATAAAGTGAACAGATTTACGTTGCTCTCCGATCAATAAAATTTTTTGTACCAGGGGAAATCGACGAGCTGAACGTTTTCTTTGCGAGGGTCAAATACGAATAGACTACAAGAAAAATCCCGTTTCTACGTGTCTGTTGTTTCCGGAATAGTGCCAATTTGGATTTAGCCCATTAATGCGGGTAACCCAACCCGATTTTCTATGCCACAAAATCACAAAATTGAAACGAGCCACAAACAAAAAGTAACTTTACTATTGGCAAAACCGCCCCGCACAAACAACAAAAGTATATGCATGGCAAGCCGTTATGTCAAACTTTTTTCTGTACCTATATATGCACTGAATACATCGCCGGATATTTAAAAGCCCCCAAGCGACCAGCCACTCGTTCATTCTTGCAAAATACTCAGGAAATAAAACTCTATTCGTTGTGAGGTTCAAAGTTCTTGCATTGAAACAAATAATAACAAAGCCACAATGAAGGCGAGGAATGCGAAATGTAGGCTGAGCCGGTGTGCATTGCAGGATGAAGCTGACTGAGAAGATTTATTGATTTGATAGATTTCTCGGCCCGAGCAAAAGTGGTTCACGATATTTATTGAGAAAGAACGATAGTGTAGGAAATAGACACAATGTGTATCTATCTATACACAAATAGCATCACATGAGCTGTGTGATCCGGCCATCAACTGTTGGCGAGACAACAGCCCACCGTGCAACCACACTCTCCGAAGCATGCGTTCGAGTATCACTGCGGTTAATAAGCAGTCGCGGCATCAGCCCGCCTGCATCGTCGTTTCGCGGAGTTGAACGACCACTATCCACTATTTCAGCTTGCCCACTTTCACGACCAAACAGCGCTGCCCGTGCAACATGCATTGGCTCGTCTTCTGCTGGCAACCGCCGTGCACTGTCTATAAGCGCTTGTATAATTCGTGAGCCACGGTGCCGCCCCGCCGTTGCTTTTTGTGCCAAGTGGTTACTGAATCTGTCCACAATTTGGGCTATTTTGCTTGCTGTTGGGTCATTTGACTCGGAGCCAGTCTGCGGTGACTCGGAGTTACGTTGCCGGGCCAGAGCACGCAAATTGTCCGCATGTTTGATGATCAACCGCCGCCATTCGCTCTGGCCATCTCGTCGCACAGCTGCGCAGCTACGTGCGTGCCCGCGTTTGTTGAAGGCAAGTGCGTTGCACACAGCCAGTCCGCCAAAGTACCGCCGGAACAGGTCGGCAAAGGTGATGCCGTTTTCCTCGTCTACCACCAACTCGCCCTCGGTTAGTGCTGTGTACCCGTCGTGTCCGCGGTACATGTAGTCGCGTGTTGCCACGGTGTACACCGTGTGCATGTCCAGCTCCTCGTCTGCTTCGTCGCCGCAGTCCGACTCAACATCCGACTCTGTGTCTGACCCTGTATCTGAGCTATCACCCGATGTGCTACAGTTGCGCCGCCCACGCGCATTTTCTACAGCCATGCGCTGCATACTGAGCGCCACCGACATCCGACGCTTCTTCTCCTGCTCGCCTTGGTTATGACGTTTAGCTGCTGCTTTAGCTGCCGCGGTAACAACAATACTGGTGACGCGCTGGCCTGGCTCACGATGCGGGTCAAAAGCAAATCTGATTCCGCTGACTTGCGGAAACCGGCCTTCGTGAGCCGGCCACTTGCTCACGCCGTTTTCCAGAGCACGGCGAATCTGGTCTCCAGTCAGGCGCACCACCACTACAGGGTCTTCAAAAGGAAACATCTCCATAATGTCGCGCATGCGCACCGCCCCTGCTGGGAACACCTTGTCCGACCGGATCGCCCCGCCGCACAGCAGCGCAATCTGCGCGCCCGCGCTCTCCGCATAACACATGCGCATCAGGTCGCCCGATAAGCTTCCCATATTGCTCTCCTGCGTCCGGCACACGGAAGATCGTGCGTCCAAGTCTTCTGTCGTATACCCAATTGTCTTGTCCAGCGCCCGGCCCAAATGCTTCTCTATCTTGTCCACCATTGCGCCAATCACAGGCTCCTCTAATACACTGCCCAGCGTACGGTGCCGCCGAACCCGCATCTTTGCAATCCGCATTACGCCATCAAATGTATCCAGCTCCAGCGTAATTTCGCTCAGGTCGCGAAAGTCTGTGCCGCTCTTCACCAGCCGCCGCCCTGCTGAACCTGCAAGCTGTGCCCGCTCTTGCTTCCACGTCTCTAGTGTGGATTCGTCGTCGCTACGCCCGCTATAACTGTCTGGCAACTGCGCCAAATCAGGGTCCTCATATTCGTCGACTCCAGACCCAATGTAGTAAAAATGGTCGTGGCCCGACAGCACCAAATCCACATCCGGACATGCATCGGCCAATCGTACGTCGTTGTTCAACCTCATGTGCGACAAGCACACGACCAGATCGCATTTCATTTCTTCACGCAGCTGCTTTGCCATGCTGCGCGCGCTTTCAACAAAGTCGTGGTACTCGAACGTCGGCGGCAAACATGGCAGTGTGTCCAGCCATTCTTTCTCCACAATGCCCATGATTCCTACCCGCACGCCTGCCACGCTTTTTACAAAATATGACACACTCCCCCGTGCTGCCACACCGCCTGCTTTATCTGTTAGATTCGTGGCTATCCATGGAAAGTTGTTGCGTCCAATCAGTCCCTCGAGCACTTCGAGCCCGTGGTCAAACTCATGATTGCCCAGTGTTGCTGCGTCAATGTTTAGCTCGTTTAGCACAGGAAGCATGTGCTCGCCCCGCGAGATTGTGCTCTCAAGGCTTGGAAAGTATGCATCGCCGCTAAACAGCGTCAGTGCTGGCCCTAATTCCTGCTGCTTGTGTAAAAGATGCCCAAACCGCGCTGCTCCGCCCACCGGCTCCTGATCCGACGCTGCCACGTGGTACACGTCATTAAAGTGCAGAATACGCAGTGTCTTTGGTCCGTCTGTCATATCTTTTACAAAATTATATTAATCGTGTTAATGCGGAGAAGGAAAATAATGTCTTGCTCCAATCCTGCTTTACACTATTTCTTGCTTGAGCGTAATCTGTAGATTTTGCAACAAGACTGCACATTTACTTACGTGCACTACAGCGTTGACTTGGACATCCCAAACCCGGATTTGTACTCATTAATTTGTCTAAAAATAATTGCATGTATTGTCAGAAAACATGCTGGGTCCATCCAAGTACCATCCTTCCAAACCTACAACTATCAACTTAATAAAATATATAGTGGTAAAATATGAATTAAATATAGCAGAATAACTAATAAAGTTTGGCAATTAATTAGCTAGTATGTGCACTGTTAAATATGTCATTCGTTAGAAACTAGCTCTCCATGGTTAAGCTTCATGCTGGCCACCAGCTGAGTAAATGGCCCATCTCGTGCCAGCAGGTTCTTGGGGGTATCAAACTCGGCCACTGTGCCCTGGTCCATTACCAGGATTCGGTCACAGTCAATAACAGTATTCAAGCGATGGGCAATGGTCAGAATCGTGCAGTCCTTAAACTCTTTGCGCAGAACAGTTTGAATCAATTGGTCAGTTTTGTTGTCAATGTTTGCAGTTGCCTCATCAAGTACCAATATCTTCCGTCGCCACAGCAATGCTCGGCACAGACTTATCAGCTGTCGCTCACCAACACTAAAGTTGCTACCACTATGCTTGATCCACTTGTTGAGTCCTATTCCTTCAAGCCAAATACCCATATCAGCATTTCTAGGATTCTCTATATATTTTTCTGTTGGTTTTTCTAGCATTCCTTCAATATGGGTTGTGTGAATAGATGCCCACACCTCATCATCAGTGTACTCATCCATTGGATCCAGATTGTCACGTATGGTTCCTTCAAATAGCACAGGGTCTTGGGGAATAATGCTAATTCGTGAGCGCAAGTCATGTAAACCAATGGTAGCAATATCAATTCCATCAATTATAATCTTTCCAGCGGCTGGCTCTACCATCCGCATAAGTGCCTGGGCAAGTGAACTCTTGCCAGCTCCCGTACGCCCAACAATACCAATCTTTTCCTGGCAACCAACTGAAAACGACAGATCACAAAGAACCAAGCTTGATGTGGAATTATACTGCATGCTATAGTTGTAAAACTCAATTTGACCATTACTGGGCCAGTGGTTGGGTGGGCAACAGGTTTCAATTACTGCTGGTGCCTCGCGTGGAAGTGTTTCATTAATCAAGAAATAACGCTCCAATTTCTTTAGGTTGTCACGAATGGAATGGTCAATGCTTGCCAATCTGCTGACTTGATTAAACATATTGAGTGACATTGTTGTTGCAATATCCACTTCACCAGCTGAGACAGGCATGTTTAGACCAAACCGCTGCCACAACTTGAATGCCAACACTAGCGTTCTGAACGTCTCAGAAACAATCATTGTAACTACAGAACGCACATGTAGATTAGACTTTTCAACTGTAAACACATTTAACCGTGCAGATTTTAATTTATAGCACTTTTGGAGTAACATGCCATATGTCTTGTGAATACGGATTGTTTTGGTGTCTGAAGTAAGTGTATTTTCAAGCCAATACATACGTTTGGTTATCCTTCCATGTGCTAGTCTATCTAAGGCAATGGGAACATCCGAGAAATATTTGTTCAACACAAGAATGGTCACAATTAATGGACCAGTCAACAATAGCACTTTTGGTACAGTTATTGCAACTTGCACAATACTGGATAGTGTGGTCAACCCATCTGATAATACAATTTTGGTCAGATTTTCAGGCAGGATAACAGATGGGGTCATTCGTGAGTAAAACATTTCAATAAGTCCACCATATGAAAGGTTTTCAGCAATTGCCAGCGGCAATGAAACGATGGTATCAAGGACAGTATGCCGCATATTCTCTATCAAGGGCCGTGACCATAATCTTTTTTGAATCCACAAACCAAAGTTCTGCATTTGTTGGCGAAGAATCTCTACAACTGCATTAATTAGCAAATACCATTTGAGAGACTGTATCATTGTCTCGGGATTGCTGTCTGTCATCAGGTTCACACGAAGACTATTAATGTAAAATATGGCATATGCACTGACGAGCTGAATAGCAGCTACAGAAGCAATAGTCCAGTAACCACTCAATTTAAGGTACTTTTGGAATCTAGTCCAACGAAGTGGTGGATCATTATAGTCAGGATGAAAGACAAACGGCTCAGGAATTTTAGCCAACTCTTCAGTTCCTACAACAGCATCATTGCTTTGAGCTGCCTTCTCGCTTGTCAAATATCCTGAAAGCTGTACTGGTGTCTGCTTAACAACCTGCAATTGACCATCTGTTAATGTAACCACTTTGTCGCTCAGTGGTATGACATGTTCAGCATGAGTAACAAGAATACGCGTTTTTGTGCTGATAATACCATCAGCAGCTAGCACATTCCCAACAATATGTTGCTCCACATGTGCATCAACTGCCGATAGCAAGTCGTCAAATATGTAGATATCTGCTTTGAGGTATAGCGCCCTACATTAATAAAGTCACATTATTTAGCAAATACTCCATAAAATACAACACTGCACCGTTATACATGTTATATTACACCTATTAAGGTTTACTTACCTTGCCAATGCCAATCGAGTTTTTTGCCCGCCAGAAAGGTTTACACCGCCAAATCCTACTTGTGTCAAATCACCCTTTTCCATCTGCTCAAGATCTTGTGTGAGTGCACTAGCATATATAACCTGGTTGTACCACTTTTCATCATACTCGTTGCCCATAATAACATTTTCGCGGAATGTCGTGTTTAGAACCGATGGTTTCTGGTCGACAAAGCCAATTCTGCCTGACATCCGACCTTGGCCACTAACTATAGGCATCTCACCACACAGCGCTGCCATTAGCGACGACTTTCCACTTCCAACGCGTCCAACCACTGTCACAAACTCGCCGGCAGCAATAGTCAGCAAAGGACAGTGTACTGAAAATGCATCTGATCCCCAGCTGAACGTGCATTCAGTGAGCTCAGCCGACATTGCATTGGGCTCTGGATCGAGCTGAATATACTGGCTATCGCTGCCAGCAAAAATCTTGCTCAGAAACGCAGTGCTTTTCTTGATGTCAGCATAGATTGTACCAACAGCTGAAGCAGTTGTGCTAAAACTGATCAGCGAATTAATAGAGCCCATTAACAACATTACTTCAGTATATGTTGCAACGTCTGAGGACTGAATTGCCGATGTAATGGCTATGGCACTGGCAATCTGTGATAATGCACTTCCAACCAAGTCAACCAGCAAACTGGTTATACGCCAAAATAATGGTGGCATATAGTCGTCAAGATCTATATTATCACGCACATTGAGAAATATATTTTCCCAGGCATGAAATTTTATGCCCCGAATATATCTGCCCAAGTTGTCAAAGTTGCTGCAAATGCGTGGTGTGGTATGTGTACGGCCCTCCTTTTCCAGGCATTCAATCTTGCCCTTCACCAAATGTGCCAAGAATTTGTGTCCAAAAACGAGAAGGATTGGTATAACAAATTGCCAGCCAATTCTGCTAGCAACAATCCATATGTTTAGAACCTCAACTAGTGCTAAGCTGAGTGCTTCGATTAACAAACTAACATTATTCCCGAGAGCACTAACTTTACGGTAAAGTGGCAAGTAATTAAATGTGTCCCCTCGGGAAGTTGTGAAAGCCTCTAGAGCCTTGCACTCTAGCATGGTCGAAATTGAAGATGACAGCTTATTTTGAGCAAACGCGATGTACTGTTTGGCAAAATTAGCGCAAGCAAGCAACTGCCATACAATAAGCAGAGTGGCAAAGTTTCCCATGTCCATGTGTGTCTGATCGCCAATTCTGGCCAGAATGTTGACAAATACTAAGCGTCGGTAGTGTATAGCAACGCCAACCAGCACATTTGCAGCCACTAGTGAGGCCATTGCTTTCCACTGCTTGAGGATTATGGCACGTATAACAAAAACCTATTCACAAAACATACATTGCAAGCTGAATAATTAGTTGAGTATACATTCAATTGTGACATAAATACATGCAATATTTACTTACTTTGCGCTAGGATTAAACTCGTTATTGCCAAGCTCTTCTTGGAATACTTTCTCGGAATCGGGACAACTTATATCTTCCATATAAATTTTTTTTTGTTGCTTGTAATAACGAAACAGTAAGCCAAATCCTTGAAATCCAAGTATTCCCTTTATATGAACTTTTACATGATGCTTCAGGTGGCGATTAGCCAAGAACCAGGCCAGCAGAATGTATAACATAGTGCTTGCTGTGGCTGCTACAGGCCAAAGCGGGTTTGGTGTGCAGGTAATTCTTATAGCGCGAAGTAGATGAAGCATACTGGTGCTGCTGCCCATGTGGCTAATTGGTGAGTGCATGACCAAAACAAGCGCAGCAACAATAAATGCAGTATGCTCGGCAGTCCGCTCAGCCTTAGTTGAAAAGACCAAGGCAAGATCAAGTACACACAAAGCAATAGTGTACTTTGCGGCCATAAACTTGCGCCATGGCTGTCCAGTCCAGGCAAAATGCATGCATGCTGCAAGCACGACCAGAACATCAAGGACTATGCCCAAGTGCATGTGGTAAAGCAAGAGATTCAATAGAGTAATCATCTGCAATAGTTGCTTTAGAATAGCGTAATAAAGATGCAGAAAATGGGTCAAAAGAGCAAAGATAGCACTTCAATTTAATGTGTGCTAGTCGTGAATATTTAAAAAAAAAGAGACTTGATTAGCTACAAAAGATATCTTTGCCGCAGCAAAGAATTAATTACACATTAATAAGCCCAGAAAGACCGTTGCCAAGTCATGGCATGCGTTTGCACACTTGGATGCCAAAAGTCCTCTAGTCCAGCACACCATGCAGATACAGTCGATTATACGCTGTTCTAGGTTGAAGCTTTTACCTCTCATACAGCATTTGGCCTGCTGAAATTAGTGTCTGTAGTCGCAGCATATCTGTAATGCCAAATTATCAAAAATGTTTTCATTAGAATATTGGCATTTTGCCATATCTTGACTAGTTCAGAAACATTTCTCCTAAATGCATGTCTTTTCTTTAGGTGGAGCTACAACATGAATGATAAAAAAGAACGAATGAAACACCCAAACCAATAAATAAAAAGAAACTAGCCTAGTTCCGCACATTAACGTGAATTGCCGGTACCTCCACATCCTCACCCTCCGCATCCTCGCAACACACATCAAGCATCACCCACTTTGTATGAGCTGGCACATCCTTGCCCGTCACACTCTTCACCAACTCCGACACCCGCATGGGCAACCTCGATTCCAGCTTCTTCTTTGAATAAAACGACGCATACAGCATCGACACGCCTGAGCTCACCATGGTCAGCTCCAGTTTATGCGTATTCTCGAAATCATCAATGAGCTCTTGCAGCGTAATATCGTGGTCGTAGTCGAATGAATCCCATTCGGTAAACTCCGAGTCGTTGCACTTTGTTTTGACAGGAGGAATGGGCTCCGAAAAGCCAAAGAACGGAAGCGCAAGGTTGATGAATCCGTTCTTGTAGTCGTCCACTTTGCGCACGGTTTGGCCATCGCGGCTGACCGAGCCAATAAGTTTGTACAGCTCGAGGCACACAAGGCCGGTTACGAGCGATGTTGTCGTGGCAATGGCCGGGATAATCTTGCCGGCAATCTGCTTGGTGCGGAACCGGTCCTCGGGCTCGATACCGTAGTTTGACGCACGCAAGTTCGATGCTGCAGTGATAAAGTCAATGTGGAAGTTGGAGTCATCGTCTTTTTCAAAGTCAGCTGGGGCCAAGCGCACGCCAGCAAACTCTGCGGGATCGGGCATCGACGCAACCAGGGTAGACAAACCATCGGCATCACTCTCGCCACCAGCTCCCGGGTCTTCGTTCTCGTTGACCTGGATCTTGACACCAGACTTTGGCACAAACTTTGGCACAGTCACAGCCGCTGCCAGCTGCTTGATTTGATCACGATCGCGGCTTCCCTTGAGTCCGTAGTTGAACGCATGCAAGTTGGCCGCCGCCATGATAAAGTCAATATGCAGATCACTCGCCGGATCAAACGTGACGGCAGTGGGCACGCGCTTGGGCGGCGACCAGAACGGCTGTCCCGACGACGTCACTGCATCGGCAGGGAAGTTGAACAACAACTGCTGAGCAGCGTTGTTGTACAGCTCCTCAAAGTTCTTGCGTGCCCACGCTACGCAGTCGGCAAACGCCATCGGCTTGTCGGTAACCAAGAACGAACGGATCTTCTCGAGCGTCTCAATCTTCACCGAATCGCCCACCGTTGCAAACGCCTTGTCGATGTAGTCAGGAGTAGACAAATACGCGTTGACGCTCTCGGCTGGCTGCGTAAACAGGCCTTCGAACAGATCGCGCGCCCACTGGATCGTGTGCTCAATGGCGTGCGGGAAGTTCTTGAGCGTGCAAATCGGAATTTGCTTCTCAGCCGGGTCCTGGCTGGCCGAATACGACTCGGTCAGATGCGGAATGACCACTTGAGTGTTGCCCTTTGTGCCCAGAGTGCCCGACTCGAGCAACGGCTTGCGGTAAAACACGCAGCGCTGGTCCATGTACTTGCGCGCCACAACGTTGTCCAGTGCGTTTGTCACGCCGTCAACGCCCTCGTAGAACTCGTCGTTGTAGACTACTTCGGTCTCGAGTCCCACGCGGTCCTGGTGGGTGACGATCTTGCCGGCAATGTCTGGGTTCATCTTCGCCACTGCCTCGGCGGCGGTGTCTGACTTTAGTTTGCCTACATCGGCTGGACGGAACAAGAACTGCCGGTTCAGGTTGCTCTTCTCGATCGTGTCCATGTCTGTTACGTGAATCACGCCGTTCTTGCCCGAAGCAATGCCCATCATCGCCCAGTTCTTCAGCATCTCACAGCCAATCGCGCCAGAGCCAACCAGGAACTCGCGGTAGTTTGACAGCTTCTCTTGGAACTCACGGCCAAACACTGCAATCTGGCCATCATAGCGCGAGCCCACCGGTGCCAGGTCAGCTTCTGTAGGCTCAAAGCCTATGGGCAGACACTCGAGCGCGTCAAAGTACATAAAGTTGTTGATTGGCGAAAACTTGCCTGTGCACGCCTTGAGCACTTCTTGCGCGACCAAGCCGCCAAACACAGCAACCATCGGCGACAGATCTCCGGTAGCCTGGTATGATAGCTGCTTGAGTAGCTTGTCGTCCAGCTCGGTCTTTTGTGACCATGCGTCGTTGATCTGGTTTGCCAGGCGGATTACCTCGGTGGCGTCATCGTCATTCCCCGGCCGCGGCATGCGCCCGCCATTGGCAGCTGCAAACGCATGCAGCGCCTGGAAGCCCACATGAAGCTGAGCCGGGCGGTCGAATTTGGCAAAGTCCGAGTAAAAGTATTCTGGCTCTTCCAGCGCGCTCTTGAACGACTTGAAGTTGAGCACCGCCGGCATCTTTACCTGCTTGAACAGACCGCCCCGCGTATACGCGCTGAGACCGCGTGTGTCGCCGATGCTGAACGTGTACGGGCCAATCACCTTGACCTTGCGCGGCTCGCAGTCGTTGAGCTCGGTCATTCCCTGCACCTCGCTAAACGTAACAAACTGGCCGTCTTCCAGCCCATGGCGTGTCTCGTCCAGGCACATCACCACGCCCTCCTCAGCCTGTTCAATGTTGGCCACCATTCCCGACAACGGCTCCTCGCCTGTCGGGTCAACCACCACAAAGTCCTTGCCAAAGTCGTTGAACGTGTAGCCAAACAGACCGCGTGTCTCGGTCGAGATAAAGTACACATTGTTCTGGTGCGCCGCCTCGCTGAGCTCGAGCTTTTGCTGCTGCGGAATATCCGTAACCACTACGCACTTGAAGGTCGCAATAGCTTCTGGCGTCAGCTCAGTGTCTAGAACCGACACGGGCACGTACTGGTTGAGCTCGGCCAAGCGTGGTGCCGACACTTGTGCACGCGGCTTGCCCACATCTTCTTGGTGCAAAAAGAACTGCGTCGAGAGATCCGAAATAGCTACGGGCGATGGGTCGTACAGAGTGACGCTTTTTACGCCAGCCAGGACAATGTTCTTGGCAACTTCGCAGCCCAGGCCCTTTAGACCAACAATAAGCACGTTGGACGCGCTCATCTTTTTCATCGCATCCGCACCGAGGACATAGCTACATATTTGCCAAAGATGTAAATTAGAACTTTCTGTGTTATGAAACGAGTTGAAGGGGGTTTGGTACTTACAGCTGCCGCGAGTACAGGCTCTCGTCAATATCTCCACTGGTGTTTCCGCTCATTTGGTTAATAAGTAAACGACTAGATTGCAATCAGAGTTATAATAATAAAAAGAATAGGTGTGGTTCAGAAAGCAAAGGCCAAAAGGGGCGCTTTAAATAGTCTGATAGAAAATGGAAAGTGCGAAATGGTTCTTGAGCTTTCCAAGGGTTTGCAACGTCACATCTGATCTAATCAACCATCGTCTGACTAATCATGCTTTGCTGAGACTTTTGCTGCCTGTTTATGAGTCGCCTAAAAAAGAAATTTTACTTTTTCTAATTCCTTTCCTATAATCTTAAACTTTTGGATTAAAGCAAGAACAAAATGAGCGACGACGAACTATCCAAAAAGCTCGAGCAAGCAGCTCTGGACGACGAAGAAACGTTTGATTTCGACCAGCTAAAGAAGAAAAAGTCAAAGTCCAAGAAAGTGGTTTTCGACGTAAGTACCCTGAGCAGATTCAAGATGCACTTGCAATCACTGCTAATATAAACATGGAATATAGGAGGATGTGGAGGAGGAGGATATGGACGCCGACTTGCTGAACATGTCGGCCATCAAGAAGAAGAAAAAGAAGTCAAAGAAGAGCTTGGCGGCGTTTGAGGCCGAACTGGGGGGCGACGAGTCGACGGAGCAGAGCACAAGCGTGGACCGTGCGGGCGAGCCCTGGATTGGCACCGACCGCGACTACACGTATCCCGAGCTCCTCGGCCGGTTCTACAACATTCTGCGTGAGAACAACTTGGAGGCAACGGGCGAAAAGCGCAAATACACGATCGTTCCCCCTATTGTCACTCCCGACGGCATCAAGCGCACGATATTTGCCAACATTGAAGACATCTCAAAGAGAATGCACCGGTCGCCCGAGCACGTTACGCGTTATTTGTACGCCGAGTTGGGAACCACGGGGTCGGTGGACCAGGGCCAGCATCTTGTAATCAAGGGGCGGTTCCGGCAGAAGCAGATTGAGAACGTGTTGCGCCATTATATTGCCGAATATGTTGCGTGCAAGACGTGCAAGTCGGGTGATACGTCGCTGAGCAAGGAGAATTCGCTGAGTTTTATAAAGTGCGAGTCGTGTGGATCGACGCGTACAGTGGCGGCGATTAACAAGGGATTCCAGGCAGCGACCAAGGACAGAAGACGTGCCGAGCGCCAAGCTGCTGGTGCATAAGTTTTTGCTTTGTGTTGATCAATGCAGGTCGAGCACTGCTTTTTGGTGCATCCATTCGTTGATAAGCAAAGTTTATTGTTGGTCCCTAACCACATTACTTTTTTTCTACCCCATATTTTGGAAGCAAGGATAATTGAAATATAAATATTTTCTTAACCTAGTACTCTCTGCTAGAAAACTATACTTTTATTACAAATCGTTTGAGCGTATGGCTACGTACAAGTCGCTTTCGGCCAGCCTCAACTGGCCCTCGGGCCAACCCCCATCGAGCACCACCACCCTAATAACCGGCACGCTCTCCGCCGAAGGCTCCATCCTCATCCCGCACTTTACCAACTCTACCTTTGAAGCCCAAACCCCCGTAATCCTCCTAAGCTTCCGGCACACGTACAACCACTATATGCACATTATGCGCAAAATGGGCGTACATACAAACCGACACGATTTAAAGTTTGTCAACGCCCTCGCTCGGGGTGACTTTAGCCAACTGCCGCAAGCTACTAGACCGCATTTTACGCTGAACGAGTGGCCAGAGTTTTTCCAATGGCTGTGTGAACAGCCGCCCAGTACGGTCATACTTGACGGCGTGTGTTCGTTGTTGGATGTGGGACATAGCGAGAACAGCGTAATGCAGTTTATAGGCTCGTGCCAGCGCATTGTGGAGGAAAAGGCACAGAGCGGGTACGCAGCTCTTGTGGTGAATGTGTTGTTGGATGAGTTTTCAGAGAGTTTGGTGCGGTCGGTGGTGCGGAGAGCGCATTTTTTGTTTAGTTTTGAAGGGCTGGCGTCAGGAGCGTCGAGCGGTGTTTCAGGGCAGCTTACGGTGGTTCCCGGGCACTTGTTCTGCCAACTACAACAACGAACGTTCAGCCCAGCGCTGTTGCACTATCAAGTATCAGATGCCACTGTGCAGTTTTTTTCGCCAGGCCAGTCGAGCACAGTTTTGTGAGTTTTCTATTGCCAGTAAATCTATCTGATCAAGCACCTTGAGCATTCAATGGCGTATAGTGTATGTTTCTTTTACACAATTTTTTTAATATGGAGAGTGGAGCAACAGACATTGCACATGTCGAATACGTTGCCCAGCTGGCACGGCACTTGGCGTCGGTTCCCCATGTGCACATTCCGCACCCGCGTCGCAGCGCCATAGCCATCGTGATCCGGCTCATCAACTCTGCCGCCTATCCACCATACCCACCCTCGCAAACACCAGAGGCAACCGCGCAGTCACTCCACGAATTCCTAAGCAACTCTGTGTTAGCTTCGGCTCGCGCGCAAATACTGTTTATCCAACGCGCCCAGCACGACCGCGACCCATGGTCGGGAAACATCGGCTTTCCTGGCGGCAAACACGAGTTGTGTGATGAATCAGATCAAGCTACGGCCGAACGCGAGACTCGAGAAGAATTAGGGCTGGATCTTCGTGAGGGGTATGTGCATTTGGGGCAGTTGAATGACGTGGCCGTGTATTTGCTGGGCCAGGGCACGCGAATGGCCGTTAGCCCGCATGTGTATTTGCAGACACTGAAACAAACGCCGGAACTGGAAGTGTCGGACGAAGTAGCGTCGGCGCATTGGATTGATTTTGGCTGTGTGTTGGACCGGATGGATCATCCCGTACGCCAGTTTACAGCCAAGTACCAGTCGATTGGAGCATGCATTGCAGCCCGTTTATTCCCAAAGCAAATGCACCGGTGGTGGTTCCGTTTGTTGTCCGTGTGCCTGGGCAAACTGCATTACACAGTGCTGCCATTACCGTACACATCCGAATACTCGGTCACCAACAACGTGCTCGAGGCTGGAACAAACAGTGTGCGGGTGAGCGACCATGTGCGGTTTGCCTCGGATACAGAACTGTACTTGTGGGGCATATCGTTGTGCATGGTATCAGAACTAGTAGATATGAGCTTGCCTGTGGCTCCGCAAAATGTGTGGTCGGTGGCCAGTCCGTGGCCGCAGCTTGGCAGCTGGCTGTGGACGGACGTAAACTGGATGACAAACTCGGTGCACCGCTTAACATGGACCACACACAGACGCAAGCCGTGGACCAGCCAAAGCGACTTTTTCATATCGTATTTCCGCACGCTCAGCATCGCTTTCCCCGTATCATGCGCAGCCAAACTGGCTCTAGCAATATACGTTGGTAGATTTTTATTCAAAATATAAATGTTAAAAGGCAGAGTCGTCGTCGGCGCCAATAAATCCCAGCCCAAACACCAAAAAGTTGGCCATCACTTGCACCGACAAGCCCGGATA
The DNA here is from genome assembly GCA_027578375.1 of Coemansia sp. RSA 2131. Classification (NCBI taxonomy): domain Eukaryota; kingdom Fungi; phylum Kickxellomycota; class Kickxellomycetes; order Kickxellales; family Kickxellaceae; genus Coemansia; species Coemansia sp. RSA 2131. The sequence goes on along the minus strand of JANBSS010000003.1, from coordinate 185,324 downwards.
CAAACCACGCAGCCCATAATGGCCTACGTTCGACGCTCGGTCGCGCATCTGCTTGACTCCCCGCCCGTCCTCAGCCACCACCCGCCACAAGCAATTGGCCATCCCAGTATACGGCCGTGCCAACGGCACACACGTCCTAAAATCGTCCTTGACTTGCGTGTACCGCGGCTGCGCCTGCAGCCTCGTACGCACCGTGTCGATGGGCAACATCACAACTGCCGACAGTGTGCGCCACGCCAGCCCACAGCATGCAAACATGGTTGGATGATCAAATGCATCAACGTTGGCGATTAGGTTGATCGCCGGCGCACCCAGACCGCGAAACACCGCATCCAGCGTATGTTTGACCAGTGTTGGCACCAAATGGAACGGACTGAAATAGAGGGCACGCAATCCGCCTTCTTCGCGAGCCACCGTCCGCAGCGCATGGATGACGCCGCGGTACTTGCGGTGGATAGGCGACGCCGCCTGCACCACAAGCCGCGTCCGCACCAGCTCCAGCGGAGACAACGCCCAGCCCACCACAACCATCGACGCTACTAACGTCAATGCTCCAGTCGCCGCATCTCCGCTCCCATCATACACGCCCAAAGCTTCGTTCAGCGCTCCTTCCAAAGTTGGCTGCAACAGCAAATGCAACATATCATACGTCCACTGCGTAAACGCCCCCTTAAACACACTCAACACGCCTTCAGTCGGATGTCCCACCAGCTTCCGCACCACGCTCAGCTTGCCTGAATCCAACGCTCCCAGCTCATATCCCGGCCGTCCATCCACATACCCACTATGATCTGTTGTTGCGCGGACCACTCGACTCGTACGCCCGCTGTGCCGCGCCCGCAAATACTCATAATATGCGGGATCGTCAGGGTCCGGCGTCCCGTCATTTGACGCTGCCCGTTCTTCACGCACTGCCAGGGGCAAATGCTGCACCTGCAACAACGTTTGCGCAACGTTGAACGGATTGGCCACCAGCGTTGTGAGGAACCGGAACCCCGCAAACTTGGCCAACTCCATTGCTGCTTGCGTTGTGTCGAGCTCGTCCATGTCCAGATCAATATCCATATCGCTCAAGCTGCGCATGTCGAGCGACACTGGCAGGCGCATTCCTTCGCCATCCGAAGTGTTCAGCCTGCGCAGACTGTCCAGTGGATTCAAATCCGCTAGCACTCCGCTGTTTCGCCCCACCGGCTCCGCGTACGGCCGGAACACATTGCCCGTTGCCCCGTTGTTTTCGCTAAAATCTGTCATTAATCTCAAGTGTAAAAGTATAGAATAGAAAAAGAGAGAATAGAAAATCCACGTGATGTGTTTACTCTTTGTCCGACCACGCCTCAGAATCATCTGAATCTGATGATATTTCGTGAGCCGATGGTTCCACGTGAGCCGGTGGTTCTGTGTGAGTCGTTGATTCTGCTTGAGCCAATGGTTCTGCTTGAGCCAGTGGTTCTATTGTATGACCTATTGGCTCGCCCATTTCTCCTTGATAAAACATATAAACACACTTTCCCGACTTTACCACGCGCGACTCCACGCCATCCACAACTACTCCGCCTGCCACGCGTACAACGCCCACATCAATCTCCACAACGCGCGCTTGTGCCTCGAACCGCAGCGCTAGCGACAACGGCCGCACACGCCCGCCCATTTTCACCACAAGCGCCGTGCCCAGCTTTGCCACCTCCTCGTCATTAATTGCATTACGCTCCGGCACATGGATCGAATCAAGCTTCCACAACAGCGTGTTACGCTCCCTGAACCACGTAGCCGGTGGCCGGCTCGCTTGTGTCGTCATCGTTCCGTCCACTGATACCAAAACTGCCGGCTTCTCTACCTGCGATCCGCCAAACACACTGTCCACATTCGGCTCCACAAACAACATGAGCGCACACGACTCGTCAGTCTTTGTACATGCCTCACGGATCACCAGCGGCAGAACTTTTGCATTGTTGCTGCCCTCCGTTTGGTACTTGAACACTGCTACCCGCACATCCGTCGCCTGCGCAAACAGATCAGGGCGCACGAACCGGTACCGCTCGCCGTCGCATGTTGTGTCCAGCACCACTACGGAGGGATTGGCCACCCACTGCGCATCGGTAGGTCGCCGCACATTGATACGCAGTGGCGCCAGATCCAGCGCCGCAATGGGCTCGCGGATGTGCAGCTCCACCGAACCAGTCACTTTGTGTCTCAGCTCGGGCATGTAGTCGCCCTGGCTATGGACGCTAAAGTCTAGTGTCTCGCTCATGTGCATGCTGATCCCCAGTGGCCCATTGCTACCGCCACGCCGTCCCCGGTACGACCCTGTCCTTTGCGCCTCATCTATGGTATCCTCGGCCGTTCGCTTAGTATCCTCATCTGCTACTTGGCCATTACGCAAACTACCACAACTAGCCCGTTGAACCGACCGCCCTAAGCTTGCTGCCTGCACTGATGGCGGTGGAGGAGGAGGTGCCCGCCGTCTAACCGTCCCCTCAGTCTTTAGCTGCATCTGCGCTTCCACCTCGGCTTTCAAAGTCTCAGTTTTAGACTCCTCGGATTTAGACTCCTCAGACTCTGTTGTCTTAGCTTTGGACTCCTCAGGCTCGGCTACCTCAGCTTTGGACTCCTCAGGCTCAGCTTTAGACTCCCCTGTCTCTGCGTCTGCCCACTCGTCTCCCGCCTCCGATATGTCTCTCTCTTGCGGATCTGCCACATCCTCGGCATTTGCTGCTGCCACGTCCTCGACTGCAGCACCCACACCCGTCTCCTCAGGCTCTGCCTCTGCAAAACCACCCTGCCGCTGCGGCATCGGCGTCATCGGCGTCTGTGGCTCCCGCTCACCACCCTGCACATCCTCCACATTCTTCACAAGCTCAACATCCTTCTCAGACTGTGCCTCTCCAATATCACGCACCGCCTCATTAGCCGCAACATACATCGTCCGCACCTCCCGCCGATTCCTCCGCCGCGACACCGGAGCTGCCCTCAACATCGTCGTCACCCGCGACAACGCCGCCCTTGTCTCATCCGGATTATCCTCAATCGCCCGCTCGCGGATCGAGAAATTAACCCGAAACATTTGCTCTACATCCGTGTCGTCGCTCGCCGCAGTGTCAAACTGCGTATCTTTAGTCATGCTCGAGTTGCGACGGTGATTTGTGCGGGTAATAGAATCGAGCGGGCTTTTGATACGTGTTGGCGCGGTGTGCGCCGCTTGCATACGCATTGGAGCAGGTGATTGCTGGGTTGAGCCGTGGATAGCGTCAGCGTGTTGCTTGCTTGGTGCGGGAATGCTAAACGCTGTGTCCAGGTCGATTGCCGGGCTAGTCGCCTTGTTCTCCCCCAAATCTGGTGTGTCTGTTTGTTCAGCCTGATCGGTCTGCTCTAGCGGCATAAACAAGTCGTCAAACCGCACATTTGTGTCTGTGTGTTCGACCGAGTTAACCACACCTTGTTCAACAATGCTAGTCTCGACTGTATGTTCAACAGCGTTAGCCTCGGCTGAATGCTCAACGGCGTTAGTCTCGGCTGCAGTGGGCAACACACCCGCTTCCAATGGCTCCTGCCCTGCATCAAACACAGGAACTTCCTGCTGAACCGCCGGCGACTTGACCGATGCCTCCTCAATAACCGCCAAGTTATGCGTAACATGCACCAGCGAGTCTGCCGACAACCCCATCCCAGCCGCACCCGAGCTTGCCTGCGAATGCCCAGCAAACACCCACTCGCCCTCATCAACCACGCTACCCTGAACACTCGCCTGCTTCGGCCCCGCCACATTAGACGCAGTCTCCAAGCTCTCCGACCGTTGCGCCGAATTAGTCGACACAAAACTATTACCGTGCCGGTCAAGCGACCGACGAACCGTGCCAAAGTTGTGCGGCTCGGACCCTGCACCAACAGTCTCCGCATGTTGACCCTGCACAGTTCGCACACTCCCCATTCCTGGAGACACAATGCTGCTCGCCCGCTGCGACATGTCCGACGATGCTATGGACTGCCCCGTCTTGCTGTCCTTCTTCCGCACCCTCCGCGTCTTGCTGCGGAATATCCCCAGCTTCAAAAACCCAGAATCACTCGGCGACTCGTTCTCCTCACGAGCTTTTGGCCGCACCATCTCATCAACTATACGAACGCCCACGTGCAAGTGCTTGGCACATTCGCGCGACGCCCCCGTCTGGTCGTGCACCGCCCGGAAAAACTCCGACTGGTAGTGCTGCGCCCGAAACACGCTCTCACGAATCACTTCCAGCCGGGCCACGTCGGCCGCCTCAAAGTCGCTCACCAGCCCAGCTATTTCATTTTGCCACTGACGTTGCAAGTCGATGAGCTTGCGTTTCTCCTCATCCAAGCGTTGCTGCGTCGACCGCGGCGCTTTGGACGCGGCTCGCGCTGACAGCTTGGGAATCTGCTCGTGGTGCCCGCGCATCTCGTCCGCCATTTTGCTCACTTTGGCGCGGATTTCGCGCGCCGTCTGCCACGCCTCGTTGTTGGCAAACAACGACAGGGATTTTACTACCTCGTTGTTCAAGCGCTCGGACAAATGCAGGTGCATTCGTGCCCGCATCTCCACCTCGCCCTGCAGCACGCTTACGAGCCCTGATACTCCACCCCCATTCTCTTCTCTACTCTTGCGTCATTTGCCCATAGTCCCTTTCTCTGTTAGCTCGTGGGATGTCGATAGTGGCCCAAAAATAGTGCAGCTCTAACTTACGTTTGTCCGCCGGCGTTCCGTTGTGCTCCGTGCTTGAACGAGCTCACCGTCTTCTCTATCGTGGTAGCTAGCGAGTCTTCAAGCTGTGCTCTAAACATGTAAAATACATGTGCCGTGAACTTCTTTAGTTAAAAGTATGTTATATCTCCTACTTTTGCTTTGATAACTTACCTCTTTGAGTAGTGGTCGATAAATTGTGCCAGCTCTGCGGAGCCTTTGTCGAACCGCTGCGATATTTCCTGGGCTAGCGCATGCGGCGGAAACGACTATAAAAGTGCATGTTATTAGTAACGCACGAGGCGTGAGTGTGTTATAAAATTGCAGACTGCACTTGCCTGAAGCTGCTTGGCCTCGCTCATAATTCACAAAAAACAATCGCAAGTGAAAATTAAAAATATAAATATAAATGTTTGGAATGACGCAAAAGGGAAAACACAAGGTGAACCGCCTGCAGGGAGATTTACTTGATGATTTCGATCGTTGATTATATTCCGTACCATCCAGGGCAAACTGCAAGGTCATAAGCGGTCCGTTGTTGGAGCAATGTTGGGGAATAGAGGGACACCTTACATTAACATTGCGTAAGCCAGATACATTTAGCTGGTGGTTCACGTGCGCCAAGCCATACGTGGCCACATGCAACCCTGATAAACCAAATTAACATTAAATTCTAGACTTTGAAAAAAGCGTTAATTAGCGACACATTATTTCAAGTTATTCAGATTAAATGGACACGGCCGAGATCGATGTATACAAGCAAAAGCTCAGCGAAGTCGAGCTGGCGCTATCAGCCGATCCATCCAACACCGAGCTGCAACAGCTCAAAACAGAGATCCAAGATCTCCTCGCCCTCAGCGCCCAGCTGCACCCAGCGCCTCAACCCACACTCCCGGCACCAGCTCCCACACCTCCAGCCACAGCCACCCACAAATGGCAGATCGGCGACTCATGCGAGGCACAATACACAGACTCCAAATATTACCCGGCGCGCGTGGTGGCCGTGCGAGCCGACACATATGGCATAACGTTTGTTGGGTACAGCGGCATGCATGACATGCAAGCCAGCAGCATGCGCCCTGCTCATGCACAAAGCAACGTACATCGAGCGCCTGCTCGTGAACGAACAAAAAAGCGGGGCAAAAGTGCAGTCGAGCAGAGCCAGCAGGCGTGGCTAAAATTTGCTCGTGGAAAGAGCAAGAAGGCGATCAACAGCAAGTCCATTTTTAAAAGCCCCGACACAGTGACGGGAAAAGTCGGTGTGACAAACAGCGGCCGTGGCGTGACCAAGAACCCGCGACCAGCCAAACTCTTATAATTCTCTCCATTTTACATCGTTTAACTGCAGCAGACTTTGAAATATACTGAAATGTCAAAGTGCGTTTTGAAAATAAAAGGAGGATTTAAAATCTATGACAATTGGTTGCACATAAAACATAACATTACAACATACACTACGGCGTCTCCAGAACCGGTTCAAAACGGTGGCTCCAAAACTGGATTTACACAGGTGCATATTGTACATGCTACTTTTGTTTTGCGTACACGATCGTCTGTGGGTCCTGCAGGATTCATGCTGGGTTGTGAGCCTGGCATATGCCATATTTTATTAAGCAATTAAATCTGTTTACTCTGCCAATACATTGACCATGTGAGATATTGGATGTATTAGGTGGGTGTCTGGTTGATTAATAATGTTGGATTGGTGGGTTTGCCATTGACGGATAACACTAAAGTGATGGGTGACAGCTGTATATCATTTACAGATGGATAGTTTAAACATATTCTAAAATCATAAAACATTGAATCTTTAGCTGAGAATACAACATATTAGTAAGCAAGGGAATATTTTATGAGCTAGTAGTGCTCTGGTTTATTATAAAAGGGCTGCTAGCCACAGAGTGGCAAAGGTTCTTTACCTTTAAGTATTCCTATAGTTTTATTGTACATGTTCTTTACCATTTCTCAACAATGCTAAGCTGAAAAGGCGAAAATGAAATGTATTTGTTGAGATTATGTGTAGGAACAACTACTAGAGCTATAGGGATATTTATATTCCTCCTCTCTTTTTTTGTCCCTTTTAATGACAGCAACTACTCACCCAATCCGATTAACAACCCAATTAACAACATTAATGACCTGACACCCTCAGAGGGTTCCTCGTTTCTGGCAGGGCAGCCAACTGAGGCTCCTAAAGCTTATAAGACTCGCAAGGCTTCCACAGCTCCTCCTAACCCAACATAATATTTCTGGCCCGTTAAAACTGAACGACATGGTCGTTCTTTAGGGCTAACTCAAGATCACCCACTATAGTGATATGGAGATTGAAAATAGTGGGGAAAGGGCGCCCCTTGAATCAATTAAACGCCCATTTTGGTCATCATGCACTTTCAGCTTTTTGTGCATATGCATGCACTGGCCAGGGCTCAGTGTTTTGGAGAAAACGCATCTTCTTTCACTCTTGCAATTCGCGATTAATGGCCTCAATTGTCGTGTTTATGGAGCAAGAAATGTGCTTTTTTACTTGATTCAAGCAAGTTTTGAAAAATGCTGAGCCAAACAACAACACTTCTTTGACAACCAAATTAACCCCCCTTTTGTTTGTTCTAATATGAATGTTCCAACCGAACAGCTTGTGCTCTTCCCTTGCTCCCAAAAAGGAATGCTCACATTGTGTCCGCCAGCATTTGTGTCTCCGACTTTTGCCCAAAAACCCAGCGTGAAAAATAAACAATCACGTGATGTGTCTTGGAAATTAAGCAGAAAGAAACCCCGAGTGGCTTTTTGCGTTCCAATTGGGTTCCGGGCAACCACGTGTGTTGTCTAAAGTGATTGGCCGAGTACGGAGCGATCCTTTTTCTTGGCTTTCAGACACGCTGGGAGAAAGGTGACGACATCAAAAAACAGAAAACCACGCGATGGGACGCTTTTTGCCAACTATTTCACAAGCTCAAAACGTCCTTTTATTTGCGTGTCATGGATGTATATCCGAATAGCTTTAAAATGAGCAATGATTGACAGTTTTTTTAAATAAAAGGTTTTCTATTATTGCAGATATGGAGGTTCAGTATCACTATGGGCGTTTCTGGGTGACAAAAAGGATCGCCTTTAATTGACAAATTGGCCATCTTATTTTGAGAGCCACAAAAAGAGATTGTACATATATACGTTCGGAGGATGGGGAGATTACATGGCATACATGGGCTGCAAAATTCCAGACATGAACATGGGTCACGCTCCATTATTTCTCTTTTGAGTTTACGTGCTAATCCTGCAATTTCGAGCCAAAGAAGGCCCGTCTGTCGTGCATCTGGGTGTGGGATTTTCCGCAACTAAACGAGCACGAACAAAACTGCATTATTTGTTTATGTGAATGTGGTCGATTGCAAATAAGACGTGTCGGACAAAAAAGAAATGAATAGGGACTATCCACAGCATACTGCTCTAATCCAGGAATGGAATTGAGATGTGCTTCCTCTTGAGAGTTTCTATTGCGGCAAGGTCATCGTCTCCAAAAAATTATTCCCATGCACTGCGGGTGCATGAAGGGCCCTTTTCTTGTGCGTGCTGCATTTGAACACTGCGTGCTTATTCACGACAAACCCATTATTAAACAAGAATGGGAGCTCTTTTTCCGTGCGCTTGCGTCGGGTATTGCGAGGCGTGGATAAACAATGTTGTTTTTGAGCCAATACCTCGTATATTCGCTCTTGGCTGCAGGGGGTTTCATCGCTTTGTTGACAAGGGTGCCATTTCAACCAGCTGAAATGTCATTTATTTTTACTATAGATGAAAAATAAATGACAACAAAAAGCGGAGTGGGGCGATCTTTTGCCGCGAAACGCAATCAATTCCGTTTCCTTCTTTAACGGTGCCTGCATTCGCGGAGAGGTAGCTTGGCTTGCCTGAGCGGCAACTGCAGGAAATGAAGCGCATTGTACAGGCTTATTCCAAACCCCATTTTGGCTGCATGGCCTCTTGTGGATAAGCGCAAATGCAGCCAGGAAGGAAAAATAAGCGCAGGCAGGCGATACACAGGGGTAGAAAAGAAACGTACTTGCCCTGCCCGTGCAGTAAACAAAGGGCTAATGCAGCTTTAAGGGAGTCCGGGATGTGGAGTGGAGGGGGACTCCCCTGCGCAAGGAATAGCCGAAGCACGTCGTTCCTCGCCCTCCCTGGCAGCTTTCAATTTTATTTTGCTTTCCAACAAAAGGATCTTCGGCACAATCCTCTCAAAAACCCCCTCCCAATGACGGCCTCACAGTCGCCCAATTTCTTTTTTTACTGTATCGCCAAATTGCTCTCCCCTTTATTTGTTGTGCCAGATTTCAAGCCGCACATGGAGAAGAGGGCAAAAGTGGAAAAAGCTGCCTGCTTACAAAACAAGACATAATTCGATTGCTCTTTTTATTGCTCATACAAGCTGCTCTTGGAAAAGAGCGGGTGGGTGTTTTATTGTTTACACCGCTGCGAAATCCCATTCCATGAAATCTGGAAATGAGAGTAAAAGTCGTGGAGCAGAGAAAAGCCGCCCCCTACTCTTGAAGGTGGGCGATCTTTTACTTTCCACTTTCGGGCAGTTCGGAGGAGGGATTGAGAGAGAGAAAAGTGATGGCGAGCTGGCAAAAATCAGCACGCTGGGCACACGCCAGCAGCCAATCAGCGGCGGTGGGAAGCAGCCAAACAACCCGCCATTTCGGGAGCAAACGGGCTTTGTTCCTGGAGTAGCTCTCCACATTGCGTGCAAAGGGGGGCGGGTTGCCCCTTCCCAAAGCCCGGCCTCTTAAACACCCCTTGCGTTTGCAGCGCATGCAAAGCGTCCCGTTTCGGAAGAGGGGGGTGTCCCTTTCTCGGCAAACCCCAGGGCCGCCATACCCCCCTTTTCGCACTGTAACTTCTTTTTTCCAGCATATTGGCCGGGCAACGCAAACTGCGCACCCCTCCCCCACCCCTTGCGTCCGTCGTCTGCCCATTTTCTGGCCAATTTTCCAGCCGAATAGTACATCAAATAAAACCTAGCGGCGCTGGCCCCGTTGCCAGATTGGAAACTAAAAACTCGCTCTTCATATCTCAAAACTTTCCTCATTTTTCTTTATATCGCGCTTCTTGCCTCTTGTACCCAAGAAAGAAGGCACCTGACGAGTTTATACTATTCATTTTTTTGACTGGCTCCTTTTTTCCCGCTTGCGCGCGCAATACATAAAGGGACCAATTTGTCTCGCTTTTGGTTTTGCCTTTTTCTCTTGGCCCTAAACTTCAACTCTTTTCTCTCTGCAATCCTTTTTATCTTTTGGCTTTCTTTCTCATTACGATTTAAATAATCGGGCACTATATTTATTGCTTTGCGCTGTATATTCGAGCTGCGCGCTGCTCTCTCTTTTTATTTGCATTGTTAGTTTATTGGGACTGAAAAGGACGCCGAGATAAGAACGAAGCCAAGCAAGGAGCAAAGGAGGGGTTATTATTGATTGATCCCTTTCATTTATTAGCACCACCAGGGATTCTGTAGTATAGCACTCATGTCGACACTTCATACACAGTACACCAGCGGACAGGCCGCCGGCGGCGGAAGCGCGTCAGGGACGGGCGGCATTGATGCAGTTGGCAGCGACGGCAACGGTATGGGTGGTTCGTCAGGGCCACGCGACGCAGTAGCTGCGGCGGCAGCGGCGGCGGCAGCAGCGGCGGTGGCATCGAATAGCGGCGTGTTGTCAAACGCAGACTATGCGCGCGGATACACCACAATGACGCCCGTCGGCCACAACCAGATGCTGCCACCGCCGACGCAGCTGCAGTCGCAGCAGCAGCACCACGCGCAGACGCACCACCACCACAGTTTGCCGAGCATCGACATGAACGGACATGCGGCAGCGGCAGCAATGAGCGGATATCACAGCAGCTACGGGCTGGCAGACGGCACAGGTGCTGCCAACAGCATGGTCAATCTGATGGGATCGCCGACAGCTACGTCATGGGGCCAGGGGCCAACGTCGCCTCTGTCGCCTCACTCGTCAGCGGTAGCAGCGGCCAACGCGGCGCTGGTTGCAGGACAGCAGCATCAGTCGCAGAGCGCATGGTACGGGTCAATGTACCAGCAGCCGCAGTATTCGCCGGCCAACCACGGTATGGTCATGTACCACGACAGCTACGCGCAGTCGCCCACAGCTGCTGCTGCTGCGGCTTCCATGTACTATCCGCAACGGGCGCGTCTGACCACCACGCTGTGGGAGGACGAGCAGACGCTGGTGTACCAGGTCGATTGCCGCGGCATTTGCGTTGCTAGGCGCCACGGTAAGTCTTGTTTTTCACACTATTTTGTGGGCTCTTGGCGCCCACGGGAAGAGGGAGTGTCTTGATGCCAAACATTGTTCTTGATGCGCAGTTTACGCTATTCTTCCGCGAATCTGGAACATAACAACACCCCGGGGGTAAGCTCCTCCCCCTTATCCCTTGCTCTACATCCCTTTTCTCTCCCCACATTTACCCTGGATACTCCTATCTACTGCGAGTTAAAGCAAGAGCGGTTTTCTGGGACGGAGGATGGGTGGCGGCGCCCGGTGCAAATAACCGGGCTACTGCAGTTCCATGTATTGCGGTAATTGCAGGGCAGTTTGCTGCATGGCACAAATTGCTCGTATCTTGCGTGAGCAAACATTGTCTGAATGTCGCGCATGCATTTTTATTTTACTGCCTTGGCTTCTGCCTGTATTCGCGCTTACTGCATCATTGAATTTCAGCGCATTTACTAATTGTGCAGTTTGCAAATAATTTATTGGTGTAGACGATAACATGATTAACGGCACCAAGCTACTGAATGTGGTGGGCATGTCGCGTGGCAAGCGTGACGGGATTCTGAAGAACGAGAAGGGACGGCGGGTGGTGAAGGTGGGGCCGATGCACCTAAAGGGCGTGTGGATTCCGTTTGAACGGGCACGGTTCCTGGCGGACCAGTTCAAAGTAGTGGACGCGCTGTTTCCGATATTCCAGTCGGATCCAAACACGTATCTGTACGGGACGATTCCGATCACGTCGCCAACGACGGCGGCAGGGCTTCCGGCGGGCGATCCGTACGCGGCGGCAACAGGGTACCAGCAGCTAACGCACGCGCAGGACGCGTACGGAGCAGGCGTGGTGGCGACGCCAACGACAAGCACGGCAGCATCGTCATCGGCGTCGCACTCGCACACAGCATCGCTGTCGCAGGTGATTGCCCATCATCAGCCGCACTCGCACCACCATTCGATGTCGCAGGGCGGGCAGCAGACGCCAGGACTGGGCATCAACTACATTGGGTCGCCGACGGCAGCGCGCATGCAGGGCATTTCGTCGCCGCCGCCACTGCCGTTGTCGCCATCGGCAAGCTACGCGGACAAGAGCGCACGCTACGCGCCGTACGGCACAAACTTCCAGGCCACAGGCAAGGCTGCAGGGTCCAAGCGCGGCAGCATTGACCATCATTATAACCAGATGCACGCGTCCATGCAGCCAAGCGCCGTGCATTCGTCGGCGTCGCTGTCGTCGATGGCAGCAGCCAAGCCGTCGCTGCATCACGGGGCAGATGGGCTGGTGGCTGGCAACGACCAGGATGCACTGGTCATGAGTTCGACGTCGCAACAGCAGCAGCAGCAGCCAACTATGAGCTCGTCATACTTTGACAATCTGATGGCAAAGAGTGAACAATAAGTAGGGGCGTGCGAGAGGAGAGGGGATGTTTTCTGCCCGTCTTTGCTTATTTATTGTGTGGGGTTGTTTATCTTACTCGCGGCGAGACGCATCTCTATACTATTCTTATCCACACCCTCTCTCTTCCCTTGCAAGTAAAAAATGTCTTTAGGGACTGTTGTTTTCTTAATGTCTCTTACTCCTTCTCCCGCTTGCCTTTTTATATTCATTTATCGGTTTTATTGGTGTTTCTTTTCTGTGCTATATTTATTATCAACAAAATTTAACAATTTATTAGAATATTTGGATTTGAATGCAGTTATCAACAGAAGATATAAAATACCCAATTACAGGGGTTGGGTCTAAGTTAAAAGTTCTAGCGCATGGCAAATATTGGCAACAATGGCGACAGGCAGGGGGAGCAGATGCAGGGACGAGGCATCGGCATGCGGCGGGTATTCAGCGGCGTCGGATTCTGCACGGTGGAGGCATGCGAGCTGGTGGTACTGCCTCAGAACTGCGCGTGTGTTGGGCAGATCCGGCAGGTGCGGCAATGCGCATGCGTCGGCAGCATGGTCGAGCAGCTGCACGCACAGGCACGCGACAAGGGGCGTGCATGAGCGGCGGCGATCTTGCAGCACAAGATATCCGGTGGGCCACCTGCGCAGGTCAACGGGTTCCTCAGGGTCCACCGATATGCCGGATGATGCCGAAGCAATGTGGGGCTGGCGACCGTGCAGCACAAGGGACCATTGCTGCGATGGGCCGTTGACTCTGGGGACCAACGAGCGCAAGCGAAGGCCGTGAGGCGAATTAACAGCAATACTCGCACAGAGCAAAATGGGCGGGTGCGAACAGCACGCAGCATACGCGTCAAAGTACGAGCGCCATTGGCGGGCAGTGGCCGGAACCATACCATGCCACTGGGCCAGCACAATCCGAAGCCCGCCGCCAAACATGCGCATGTATCGCATGCAGCCGCGCCATACACGAGCAGCGTCTTGCGGAGAAACATACGAGGCACTTGACGAGCACACAAACACGTCGTGTTCGGTGTACTCGCCGCGCTCGTCGCAGTAGCATACGGCGAGCCACGAGTGGGAGCCAGCGTCGGTTATGCTGTACACGCAGTGGAGTGTAGAGTCGTTTGTCCGGAGCGGGTGATCGGTAAGTCGAGCATGCAGGGGCGTGTCGCGGCGGATCTGGACCAGCACCTCGGGCAGCTCTATTGGCTCAATTGGCTCTGTTGCCCCTATGGACCCTGCTGGCTCGGTCACAGGATCAACTCGAGTACTGTTGAGCCCTGGAGAACCAGTGTCGATTGCTGTGTCGGTGCGGATTCGTGCAGCACTTACAGGCATGGCAGCAGCGACTACAGCACATGCGGCGAGCGGAAACACGGCGGGCATCGAGACAATAAACGCCCGGTGCGCAAACGCCGAGGCCACTGACTGCGTTCCCGGCACAAAATACGATGCATGTCGAACAAGTCCATCGTGCGACACGTCTGGCGCACGCAAATGAGCTAGGAACTCGCGACCAGACGCAGGCCAATCGCTGCGTGCGCCCGATAACGTGAATGCACTAGGCGTATGTGCGAGAAACTCGGGGCACCGGTTGTACACGCTCAGCGCAGTGTGCTGGGCACACGGCATGTGTTGTACGGGCAGCGGGTGCACAACAAGCGCTGGCCACACGATGTGGCTGCGCACTACTGTGGTTGACGATGGAACGCCGCGGGCAGTGCGTGCGCTCAGGCTGCTTAGCGTCGAGGCGAATGTGTGGGTGGCAGTGCATGCGGCGTGGGCCAGGGCCAGCCATGGCTCGAGCGCATGCGGATGCAATATTGCCATATACACAATGACGGTCGACGACGGTGCTGTTGAGTCGTCCGAAGACGGTTCGAGCTGGCTGGCTGCGTACCATGCGTGGGCCATAGCATGGCCGAGTCGTTGTGCTTCGAGCCGCACGTGAGCGGTCCACGACATGTTGGCCGAACTGGGCTGTGGACGGAACACGCCGTCGCGGGCAGTGGGCAGCACAAGGGGCCGGTGTGTGCCGAGGTGCGATGCCTGGTACGCAGAGTCCACGTCGCTGAGGTACTGTCCAATAAGTGTGCTCGCTCTTTGGGTACGTGCACACGGTGTATGAGCAACACTGCCGTCTTCACTGCGATCGTCAACGTCTTGCTTTCCGTCAGTGCATGGCATTGGCGGCGGCATAAACGCAACCCAGCGCACGTCTTTTGACGCACCAACCGGCCGCATATGCAGCTGTGGCCACCAGCGCAAAGCACTGGGCGCAGTTGCAACGCATACACGTCGCAGCGCGTCTTCGGATTCCATTGTAAAACAGTCTGGGTCGGGCCAGTCTTCCGTCTCAGTTCTGTCGTCTGCGTTCTCGCCGTCTTCGCGCTCCTCACCTTCTTCGGCTTCTTCGATCTCGCCTGCCGCTACACGCGCCTCATGCGTAGCTCGTGTGGCCAGTTTCTGCGTGTACCGCCACCGTTTTACGTACATCGCCTCGGCGTCGCGCCGTCGCATCGGGCCGGCTTCTGCATCCACGTGGACGTCTTGTTGTCCGTATGTGCCGACGAGCACACGCATGTCTAAAAGTGGCTCGATTGTTCCTGGTCCTGATGGCACCGGTACTAGTCCAGAGCTCGTGTCTGCCACATTGCTACTAATGTTATTGGCTGCTGCGTGTGCTGATCGCCGTTTCTTGACAACGTAACCACGGTACTTTGATGTGGCCGACGGTGTTGCGCTCTCAAACGACACAAGTTTGGATAGCGACAATTGACCACTCTCAGCGCCAGATGACTCGTCATCATCGCTGCCATTACCCCAGAACGATAAAAGCGCAGAGGTTACCGGTGTCCACGGCATTTCTGCGCTGTCCGGCGGCAGCTCGTTGCCCGTGCCATGCTGCACACACTCGAGCATTGTGCTGAACACGGCCCAGTCACTGAGCATCTCGACAATGCCCGTCCAGCTGCTCTCATTTGTGCGCAGCTCAGAGATCCATTTGTTTTTGGCCGGTGTTTCAGCTGTTAATAAATGAGGCTCTGATGTAACTGGTTCCTGGCTAACCGAACCACTGCCAAGCTTTAGCAGTCCACCGATCCGTGCTCCAAGGTTACCAGCAGCCAGCGGCTGCACAGACGAAATAACGTGTGGTGCCGGCCGAGCAAGCGAAATGTCGGCTGTGTATGTGACCTGCGAGCCAGCAGTTTGCAAAGAGCCCCGCATCGACCGCACCAGCCCGCCATATACAGTCGACCACATTATGTTTTCACGCGGCGACGCACTCACCAAAAGCTCGGCCACGCTGCCACATACGCGCATCCACTCTGGGACCCAATGCGGAACGACTGCCTGCATGCTGACAACTAGCGCACTATCCATACATGCAGGTGACTGCGCTGGAGGCGACATGACAGACGCTGCGGCCATGTGCAGATTCCCAATGTCAAGCGACACAGGCAGCGCACCGGGCATCTGCACATACGCCCCCGTGGCCTGCACAGCTGCACGCGGGTTAATAATGCTCATGAACGTCGGAAGATGCCCGTCGCGCTCCTTTGCATGTGTGGCCGCAGGATACTGCAAATCGGCTGTTGCGTCAGCACCGCGCTGCACGTCCAGCACAACACTCATTGGCTCGCTGGCTTCAGTGCCGCACGCATCGGCTGCTGCATCTTCTTGGGCCTCACGTATTGCTGCCTGAGCGCTGCGTACGCTGGGCGGCACAAAGTCGCGGGTATACGATAGTTTCGCCTTGTACGTGGAGAGCCATCCTCGCAGGCGGCGGATGCTGTGCGGAATACGCGCTGTGGAAGAGCCTTGCGCATGGTTCTGTAGCTTGCGCGCTGAAATGCGTCTGATCCACGATACTGGGTTGAGCGATTTTTCAACAAGCGACGCGTGTTGGACTGTATCTAGCGCGTCCAAATCGCACGAGTCGCTGGTTCGTGCAGGCGTGGGACGGTCGCGCAGCCATGAGCGGCTGTTCGAGCCAATGTCGTCGAATGGCGTACTGATTGAGCTGTACGGCTTGGGCGTGAGCTCTGGATTCTTGAACTTGACGGCCGTGGTCGATGACTTGCGTGATGTGGGAGCTGCCAGCGATGGCGTCGGAATGTCAAGAACATCGGATGGCAGACTGCGCGGGGCAATCGACGTGTCAACCGAATGGTCTTCAACCAAGCTGGCTTTGGGTAACGACGTAGTGTGGGCTGATGACGTCGGCGTAAGAATATCGGTGCTTGGCGCCGGCGTCATTTTGATCGATGCGGGCGTAGCCAGATCCACGTCCATGGTAGACGGTGGCGGCTCAACCGATGACCCCACGTGTGTTTCAGTCGCCGATAACACGCTGGCAATACCTGGCGGTGATGACAACGTTTGCATTATCGTAGGCGCCTCGGTGTGAGCCACTAACGATGCTATTGGGGCTTCGGACATACTGTGGTTGTTCGAGGGTTCCAGAAACGGCGCCCCTGCATCAGCGCTAGCCAATGGCACTCCGGTGTCGGCCGACGTGGCTGGTCCGCCAAAAAACGAGTCAAACATATTGTCATCGTCAAACAAATCGTCCATCGACTGATTGGCATCGGCCGAAACGAGCGCATCAGCCGACTGGCTGCCAGCTGCATCGCTAAACATCACATCGTGCTTCATATCAATATCCATCGCATCGGCGTCCATTCCGGGTTGCGATACTGATGCTGGCGCCTCGATCTTGACGTGCTGTGCTGGGACGCTGTCAAAAAAGTTAAAGTCATCGTCGGTGACGCCAAACATACTGCTGCCAAAGTCGCCCATTCCGGCGCCCAAACTATCGCCCATGCCCATGTCCATTCCAAGACCCATATCGTCGCCCATTTCTCCAAATCCCAGTTCCATGTTGCCCTGTGCGTCTGTCTCTGGCCCATCGGCCTGTACGTCTCCAAACAGCCCGTCAATTCCTGCGTCGGTGCTGCCCACCATCGCCACAGGCAACGGCGGTGCCGAGCACTCGACCAGCGCTTGCAGCGGAATATCGTCGTTGGAGGACTCAGATCTTGTGTCCCGTGCGTCTGATTTCCGCCGCGACTTGGCCGGCTTTTCGTCGCGGGCAATGCTGCGCTGTCGCTTGCGCGTGCCGTTAGTAGTGCCCGCTTTAGAGATGGCTACTTTGGTGTCTCCCGTAACTGCTTTAGCTTGCTTTTTGGGCACATCCTTTGCTTGCAGCTTGCGCTTACGAGCTTCTTCCTTTTCCTCGGCTGCTAGTTCGGTCTGGAACTGTGCTATTGACTCTTGGATCCCGATAAGCGACTTTTCCAGTAACAGCGGAGATTGTGCGCCCAGTTGCGCGACCGCTACATCAAGTTCAGTGGTGGCCAGTGGAATTTCTTGCTCCGCTAGTGCTAGTGGGTCGGCAATCTCGCCCTCCTCGTCGTATTCGCCTTCCTCATCTTCGCCCTCTTCGCGCTCGTCTTCTGGCTCCATGCGCACGTCATCTATACTTGGCTTGGGTGCAGCTTCTGGCTCAGTGTCAGTTTTAGAACACTCTATACCGACAGCGGCGTTTGCAGCCGTCGACTTGGCTGCATAAAGAGCTGCAGTTTCCTTCTCGTCAATAAATACCAGCCGCTGTGGATACAACATCGGCTCGTCGCTATCGGTCATCGATATCCAGACTAGATTTGACAGAGCTGGCTCCCCGTGTCCTTGCGTCGCTACACTCGCGAACAGTTCTTTAGAGTAGCCAAATGATTGCGTCCATGCGTCAATCGCTTTATCTTCCATGGCGCCAAGATGTGCCCCAGGCGCAGACAAAATATGGACAGCCACGCCGTATGGTGCAACCTTTGCACACGCAATTGGCGTTGCCGTGGGAGCTTCCGTAATCTGAGCAGCTGGTAATGCATTGGAATGCCGATTCAATATGCTTTCGAGCTGCGACATGGGCCGCAAAAATGCTGCTTTTTGTGCGTTGTGTTGCAGCAGCAGTGCTTGGGGCGCTGCGTTGGCTGTAAACTGTAAAATAAACGGATATGATGCCTCTGTCATACTCTTGCCCTGCGACAACTCTTTAGTTGCGGGCCGAGCTTTGTATTGGGCATGTTCCAGCTGCGCGCTTTCGGCAATAAAGTCGCTTGCGTCGAGCTGCAAACATGTACTGGGGCTGGAGGGCGTTGGAGGCAGCTGCCAGTCATTCAACAAAGACTCGTCGTCCGTTTGAGTGCTTTCAATGGAGTCTGATGCTTTGTCTAATGTGATCCACTGGCGGAATCCAAACCTGACAATCGACAACGACATGAGTGCTCGGTCCACAAGGTTGTCTAGCGACCGGTAGAATATATTGTGTGTCTCGGTGCTACTATCGGTATTAGAATCAACTGCGCTGCTGGTTTCAGACATAACCGAGTTCCAGAGTATCTCTCCCGATTCAACCGCTACAAAGCAATAAATACACAAGCCTGAACAACTTAGTGGTGTTTCCACAATAATTTTTCTTTTTGGTCATCTGGCTCAAGCCGTGCAGACGAGAATGCTTACATTTGAACTCTTGTGGAATAATCTTTAGCGATGAGACGCTGCGCTCTGGTGACAAGCCATGGAACACCCAGATCTCCCACGCATCTGTCGCAATACTGCTTGACAAGCTCTCGCCTTTGGCTATTGCGTCCAGCATGTGCCCTGCCTCATCAGAGCTTCCGACCGGTCGCCAGAGACAGGGCACTCGTGCATCAAGAAGTTGGTGACATGCTGATAGCACAACCGAATAGTCCAAACCGCTGCTTGTGCTGGAATTAAACTCGTATCGACGCCACGATATTGAACGCCCAGGTACCGGCTATACACAATTTACACAATAATTAGCATTGGAGAAACTCTCATTGTGAGTAGCTTTTGATCGTGGGTCTCCAAAAATGATAAAGAGCACTTACCAAGGCAATAACATTGGTTTCCAAGTCGCTCATGGCTAATGCATAGGCTAACCGTCAGTCGGTAATCCGCCGCTAGAGGTAAAACAAATGTGCAAGTTGTGCGTTTTCCTTCTTCTCGTGCTCTTGTTTAGCTAGCCGCCGGAACCCGCGTATTCCTGTGCAGAAACCCCGAGCGATTGTAGTGAATTGAGACGAGCTCTCGTGGAAAATTGACACACTCAAAAAGTATCGCGTCCCTTTTTTCTTTTGAGCAAAAGGCAAGTATCAGGAGAGCCAAATAAGCCGAGTGCCGCTATCCGAAACGAGCAAAAACGCGAATAAAAAGAACAAGCTGTATACCCAAGTATACGACCAATCGCCAAATAAAGTGAAATGGAATAAAACAAAAAAAGTCGCGAAAATGATCAAGAAATAAATAGGAAATGGGTACAAAAAGAAGAAAAAAGGCAAAGCGCTTGTACGCGCGCGTGGGATTTTCCCTATCCCTTCCTTTACGCAACAAAAAATACATGTGGTAGTGGCAGTAGGTTTATACATGCTGAAATAGCCTCAATATACAACGTTTTCATTTATACATACTGAAATAGATGCTGGGCTAGGGTGTAGTTTAGTTTCCGAGGTAATCGCAAGTGCCGATGTGTTCCCAAAGCTGCATTCGGTCGCTGACCTTGATTCCACATATGACGCAGAATTCCGAGGGTATCGGTTTGACTGCGTGCAGCTGGTCTGAATTGCAGACGCGTGTATTAGTCTTGAGAATACTGATCTCGCTGCTAGTATCTTTGGTTCTGGTGGTCGATTTCTGCGATGGCATAATCTAAGCAAGTATAGTATCCAGGAAGAAGCAAAGAATGCAGTTTTATTGATAGCACTAGAGCTGGAGAAAGACTGGATGAAATGAGGCTTTGTAACACATTGCTTGGGCAACCATGGTTGCAAAGTGGACTCTTAAATGAGCTTGGGATCGATAAGCACGCGATTGCGATCTGAGATTGAGAAGCCCGCTTGGTTTTATTCAAACAGCGCCAAACCGCTCATGCTTTACGCGGCTCGAACCGAGTCGGTCGTTATTTATATGGTAAAGCTTACTATAAACCCCCTCTTTTTCAGTTGCACATTTTTTACTTTATTTTCTGGGAGGGTGAATCCAGGGCCGAAATTCTGATATTGTAACGCACAAACCATGTCACACCACGAGCCGACGCTTTGGGACAAGGCCAAGATGGGCTTAATCATGGGCAGCAGCGTCGGAGCCTGCTTGGGCTGTCTTATCGGGTTCTACTCGACCATGAAGTAAGTGCAACATGTGCAAGATATTCACAGTATTCATAATGAGCAAATGGCAGCTAACACGGGTTTGGAGCGTAGGTTTGGACCGGGACCTCGGGGATATCTTGGGACGATTGGTCAGTATGCGCTGGGATCAGGGGCGTCGTTTGGGTTTTTTATGATGATTGGAAGCTGTATTCGGACAGACGACAGCGTGTTGTCGGCTGAGGATCGGGCTACGTTGCGTGCGGGCATGGAACGGTGGAGAGTTCCAGTGTCTCCCATGGCGTACTATTTTGCACAAAATGCGAAAGCCCAGCCAAAATAAACTCGGTGTATTATCTTTTGATCTGAGATGTAAGGGATCTCTGATAATCGTGAGTCATGATTTAGCCATTTAAGCGGGGCTCTCCCAGCAGTTTTATCTTATTCCGTTTTGGTTCTGCTAATATTATTTCTCTTGTTTTGACACATTTATTAGAAGTTATTTTCTCATTTACAACAAATAATGGCACACGCACGCACAGCGGTTATTGAGCGCAAGACTAATGAGACCGATATCAAGGTACGGCTTGAGATCGGATCGCTCGAGTCGTCGGCCGAGCAAACAATCGACGTGAACACGGGCATTGGGTTCCTCGACCACATGTACCACGCGCTTGCCAAGCACAGCAAATGGTCGCTCACGTTGCACTGCACGGGCGACTTGCATATCGACGACCATCATACGGCCGAAGACACGGCAATCGCTCTCGGCATGGCGTTTAAAAAAGCATTGGGCGAGCCTCGTGGTATTCGTCGGTACGGGCACGCATACTGTCCGCTCGACGAGGCGTTGTCGCGCGCAGTGGTCGATGTTTCGGGCCGTCCGTATGCGGTGGTTGATTTGGGACTCAAGCGTGAGATGATTGGAACGCTGTCGTGTGAGATGATCCCGCATGTGCTTCAGTCGTTTATTACGGCGGCAGGGCTTACCGTGCACGTTGATGTGTTGAGGGGAGATAACGACCATCATCGCGCAGAGTCGGCGTTTAAGGCGCTGGCGGTGGCGCTGAGAGAGGCTGTTTCGCGCACTGGATCCAACGATGTTCCGAGCACCAAGGGCGTTCTCTAGCTATATTTAAAGACCCCATAAACGGGTTGCGAAATACATCAAACTTTAATTAAATGCAAAAGTTTGTTGGTAACTAAATATTTTTTGTATATTCTATAACACGATGAGCAAGCAGATACGGGCGTTTCCTGTGGAGCGGGACGACCGGCGGGTGATGCCGCATCTCCGCGACATCCGACTCAAAGTGTTGAGCGACATCGACGCATACATCCGGCAACGCGAGTACGGCAAAGCAAGCGCACTTTTGCAAACAATAGTAAACACAGGCTCTATCCAAGTGAAAGAAATCTGGAACCCCCTCATCGCCGTCATTCGTGCGCAAGACCACACCTCTCTGGGCGTGTTTCTCGATCTAATTATAACCGAGACTCGTACGCAGCCTCCGTTTGCCGCGTCGATGGAACGGTTTTTCGTAGCATTGGACTCAAACTACGACGACGCATATGCGATCATTTTGGCGTTTTCGACGGACACTGGGTCCAAACTAGCAATGGCGCATGGGTTTCTCGGCATAATTATCGCGTGTTTGCGGGAACTGGAACTCCGCCGCAATAATGTGTTTACAGCTACGCCGCATGTGTTTAGAAATAGCGAGTTTGCGCAGTTTGTGACAAGTGCAGATGAGGAGCAGAGGACAAAGTATAGTTTGACGAATGCGGAGCGGCACTTGGAGCGGGCACTGGAGTTGGACCCCGAATGTGATTTTTTCGTTCCGTTTCATGCCCAAGTATTGGTGGCTCTGGGAAGAACTGACTTTGCGACACATATGCTTGAGCGGCGGTACGCAAAGGACAAGAACATTGTTGTTTTACGGTAAGTACGCGTACAAGGCGCAAAGGTCGAGGTTTCAAAGTGTATTAATGGGGTTAATGATATAATAGGATGCTCATGTCGTTGGATCCGCGGGACGTGGTTGAGCAGAGCAACCGGATGCTGGACTATTTGGAACTAGACCCATTTGCCCCGGAAGCGTACTTTAATGGGTATATCACTCGGTGCATTGACCAGTGGGACCAATTGCCCGAAGAAACCATATCCCGCGTATTCCTAATAATTATCGACCGCATCGAACGCGGCGACCCTCGAGAGACCGACAAATGGAAATACATGGCACTCTTTACCGCTCGATTACGTACAACCCACCCATGTGTGTGTTCAGTGATGGACCAACGGCTGCACTGGTGGCACATGTACTTTGACTGGCCACAGTTTATGGGCACAATTACCGACGTTGTTGTGTACAAAGCCGTGTGTGCGCAGCAATGGGTGGATTTGGAACCCGGACACCCGGTGTACAATGTGCTGAGTGGAGAACTGACAGACGATCAGGCAGCATTTGTAAACAACATACGAGCTACAGACTAGTATTTATTTAGGTTAAACCATTACTTTTTAGACTTGCCCGACTTGTCGGTGACTTTAAGCAAATCAGCGGGCAGTCCACGGGCATGCAACAATTTTGTCATGATTTTGACCTGATGGCCTTGCACAAGCACCGACACAGTTTTCTTCCCTGGAATCGGATCAACCGACGTGCTCGACGCACACGCAACACGCAGCTCTTTAGCCAAACTTGCTGGATCCACTCCATATACTTCCAATCCTATTGCACGAGTCACGACTTTGTTGCCCATTTTCTTCTCACATAAAATGTCCACAAAGGGCGGGCGTCCCTGCCGCACCACAGATGGGCTGCCGGGGATTGTCAGCCGCGTACATAGCGTCATTCGGTCTTGCAGCCGCTGCTGCAGTTTGTCGCGCGGATAAAAGGTGAGCTTTGCAATCTCGTCTTTGGTCAATAGCCCGTCGCACACCAAATGGTCCACACGAATGTTGCGCGGATTACGTAGATCCACCAAATTGTGTTTCTTTATATACGTTTCCAGAACAGACCGCGCTTGCTGCCGCGTCATATATTCAGACTCTGGCTCACCACCCACGTCGTCAAACAGTGGACGCAGTGCGGGCGGCACACGCAGCAGCTCCTCCAGCTCAATCATATTCCCTTTCTGGATCTTCACAGCAGGCGCTCCTTCTGCCTTCTCCACGCGCTTGGCCTTCGCATACGGCGTATATGTACTCAAGTCTGTGTGCTTCCAGTTGAGCGACTTTATGTGCGTCTCGCCACGAATGTCTTTCAGCCCCAAAAGCCCGTGCTTTTCCATTGCTTTGAGGAACTTTGCCAGTTTTTTGTACGACGACTTTTTGATATCCAGCTCAGCGTTGCGAGGCGCGCTGGGAAGCATGTACGTGGAAAACAATGTCGATGCTGCGATTGGCAGCTGCTCGCCCGTGTGCTTCTCGTCCAGCACAGTGGCCATTACTTGCTTTAGCGACGTCATCAGCAGGGCGTCCATTTCGGCTGGCGTCACGTGGACTGCGGCTGTAGACTCGCTTTCTGCTGCATCCTGCACCGACAGTTCCTCCATTGCGCCTTCTATAGCATCCGTAGTATCCACATCTGCTGTAGTATCCTCAACTGCTGCACTCTCCTCAACACCTGCCTCCTCCACGCTATCAACCGGAATCTCAGGCGGTTCATCCTTGCTCCCCGCCTCCCACAACCAGTCCTTGTACGTATGCACAACCAGCACAGCCTTTCCCTTTGCACCCACCACCTCCCCAATCTCTCTCGTATCCACCGCCATCACACCAACAGCCCGTGCCGCCATCTCTCCATGCGCACAAACAGCAACCAACGACCCTTTTGTCAACACGGGCAGTCCACTTTTTGGAACCACCAAGCCGGCTGTCATAAGATCAGCTCCACCCACAAGTTTCTCAATAACAACCGGCCACGTCCACAATATGGGCAGCATGCGGGGGTTCTGCCACTGCGTATATACAGTTGGCACAAGCACCGCACGGGATGTGGGCAGTGTGGTGCGGATCCATAGAGGATCGGTTGAGCTGGAGATTATGTCGCCCTTGTCGCCAACATGAGACACGAACTTTTGCGTTTGCAGTTTGGTGGGCACAAAGTTGAACTCGGGGAACGTGGATTGCGCCTCGGTAATAAGGCTTCGGCACGCCGATTCGCGCAGCGCTGACTGCGGTTTTGACTGAAATGGCTTTTTAAACATTATAAAGAATATAAGAGAAAAGCAAGACTAAAAAGGGATGCAAAGGTTATTTCATGGAAAGGGCTGCTTGGATCAAAGCAACCAGGTCATCAGCCAATTTGTGTTTGAGCATGCGGTTGAGACACTCGTGGATTACCGCTCGACATGACACACTCAAGTCTCGCGTATCCCACAGATGTTGCATCTCACTGTTTCGACACACACTTGTGCTCTCCACAAACGCCGATCCAGCCACACACCCGAGCCACTCCCTGCGTGAGCATTCCAACAACTCGTGCGGTACAACCCCCGCCCCTTCCGTAGCCACACGACACACAACGTGGTTGAGCAAGTCCAGCTCCGACACACTCGACCACTCGGAACTTTTATCACCAAGCACTTGAGCCAAGTCACAAGCGCTCATAAACAAAAGAGGCCGCATCTGCCGCACACTCTTGTACGCATCGCCCGTTACACGCACGCCTACCGTGGACGCTGCCTGGCTGCACGCAAACTCGAGCTGCGGCAGCTCGCTTGCCAACCGCAGTTTTGTAGCTTCGGTCAACGGCATGGTCGCGCATACGGTGTGTACAAACAATGTAAGATACGAGTCGGTCATCAAGTGTATACGGCGTGAGGGTCGAGTGTCGAGGGGCTCGAGAACTTGGATTTGCAGCCACTGCAAAGCGTGTTCGGCCTGGGACCACAGGGAGGGGTCTTCGACGTCCAACAGTACTGAGGAGATTGCACGGTCTGCTGCACTGAGCAGTACATCTGATTGTGCATCGATAAATGTTTGCAGTTCGTCACGACATGTGCACAACACTGCTTGTGCAGACGCAGTTAGTGGCTGCTCGTTTGGCTGGCACAGCTCTGCTACGCCCACACGCAGCGCCTCCACACAGTTGATCAGCCCTATAACCGACCGAGTCAGTGGATGCGCAGACGCTGCACACGGGTCCACCACCTGCGGGTTACTCATAACCGACGTCAACCGGTCTTTTGTTACCGCAACAAAACTCGCTATGGCTCGCGCAGCAGCCCGGGCAACCATCGCGCACAGTCGTGCATCCGACTTGGCCATCTCCAGTTCCGTGCCCACACTTCGTACAACGCTTGCCACAAGCTTGCGGTTCGGCACAGTATTGACAGCCGTCAGCTCATCACGTTTAGTGTTGTGTCGCTGCGACCACGTCGATTGTGCATCCACAAGCCCTGCTGGCGGCGGAGCTGGAAAACACCGGGTAACCGAGTCATCCATCCTCGAAGCTGCTTTACTCACATACTCTGCTTCAAACACAGACAAAAGCCGTATCCACAAAACGCGCATGCCCCAGTCACTGTACTGCACATTGGGCGACTGCGCCAAATCAAAGTCACTCGCATAACCAATCTCTCCGTCAGCGGCCAGCACTGATGCTACACTCGACTCAGCATTGCGTACAGAGATTACGCCGCCCAGTCGTGCGGCCAACAGCGGCTCAAGCCGTGGCAAAAAGAGCTGAACTAATCGTGGATAACTGTTGGTCAGTATTTGCCGCACCACGCTTGACTCATCGCACGCCGAACGAATTTCTGCCGTTATTGTGTCAACCGCAAGTGCCCACCACAGCGCAAGCACACGGTCGCCTAATTGCGCGGCCACAACGTCCAAATACGACGCATCCACACGCATGCCGTCCGTTCTTGCATCGACACGCAACACATCGCGCTTGCGTTGCAACACACGCTCCAGCACACGCACTTCAAGACCGCTCGAAAGAACTGCGTCAATCATGTCTTCGAGCCGTGTCCACAGAATGCTGTCGATGCCCACCATGTCACGCCCGTCGATCGCCGTGGCTCGTGCGTTGTGCTCGCGCACCCCTGCGTGCAATGCCCTGGGGTCAATGCGCCCTGCAACTAATGTGTGCAAAGCTGTGATGCTCGCTTGAATGCGTGTGTCCACTGCATTGGAGATAACGCCCAGGTTAAACAGTATTTGCAGCCCGCTTCCCACGTCACTTTGGTGCTGGCGTCGCATGCCACCGATGAGCATCTCGTTGGCCTCATTCATTGTCTGCTGCCGCCGCGGTGCAACCTCCATTGCTAACGCCCGGTCAACCACATCGATGCCGCACAGGTCACTCGAAGCTACTAGTCGCTCAATATCTACCAGCGTAAGCGCTGCCAATGCATAATCCGGCCGCCCCTCACCTTCCGGAATCTGAACTCCCAACCTCCGCACAAGCTGCATAAACTTTGACGTCGCTCGAACATGCTGTGTCGCCAGTTGCAAGTTACGCGCCTGATTTGTGTACTCGAGAGCCTGCTCGTACGGCACACGGATTTTTGTCCGCAAGGCGTGCATGTACTGTTTGATTTCACGCACCTGGTCCTCCACTTGCTCGAGTGTTACGTCCACTGATGCCACGCCCAGTACTTGCTCCAAGATTTGCTCATGTGTTCCAAGCACGGTGGCCCGCAGACGGGCGTCCAGGGCATCGCGTGTGGTGCATAGGTCGTTCATTATAGAGCTGATTTTGTCTGCTTTGAGCTCAAGTGACGTGTCGCGTCTGCGGACCAGCTCGTGTGCGTAGTGAGTTGCGTCAAATGACGGGTCCAATAGCTCGTCAAACTGCTGTCTGCCCACCGACTCGGGCGTCGCTACGTCGCTGCCTCCTGCCATTATGCCTACTCTAACCTACGAAACACAGTTTTATATCGCCTGTGTCCAACCAACCAATATATCGCACAACACACGACGTAAACGCTTGTGGTTGTAGCACGTGTCCTAGATCTTTTAGTGGGGATTGCTTTCAATCACAAAAATCATTCGATAAGAGTTTTGCTGTTTTGTTTCACTTTCACTTTTATAATATTTAGTTTGGAGAATGGGCGGACCAGGTCTCGAAGTGGCAAAGTTCACTTTTTACGTGTTTATGCCAATTGGCTTTATGGTGTATTTTGGCGGACCCGGCTTCTACGAGCGGTACGTGGCCGACCATGTGTACAACTTTGCACCGCCGCCCCGGAGAAACTTGCCTACCGAAACCAGCGACATTCAAAAAGCACTCGCAGAGTCGCGCCAAATGCGCGAGCAGCGCAAACTTGTTCGCGAAAAGGCAATGCAAGACATGGGCTCCAGCTAAATCTATCTTTGTACAAAAATGTTTTTGATGCCAAGAGTAAAAAATTATTATTGGAAAGTTTGAAATACTACCGTTGTTCGTAGCCAGGAGGTGCCTCGTCGGGGTACGCGGGAAGCACGTCTTGAGGTCCCTCGTACCCTGGCAGCTCTTCCTCATGCGCAGGCACCTCCCCTGTCTCTTGAATCCGCTCACTCATTTTGCGCGCAATCGTCGCAAAATCAAATCCACCGCCCTCCTTAAACGTCAGCACCAACGTTGCCCTTCCCTCCACATGCCCGTTCGCTACCGGAATCGCAAGTGCTTCGAACCGGTTGGCACCAAACAACGGCTGGACAAACTTTTGGTCTTTTATGTTTGTATGAGGGATTGTGTACGAGTTGACGGTGTGAGGCTGGTTGGTTGTGCTGGTCAAGTGGGTGGTGGTGGCGGGGAGGAATATGATGCGTTGGTTGGAAATAAAGGCGGTGCCGGATGGGCTCGCAAGGGATAATTGGTCGCCAGGGTAGCCGTCGCCGCTTTTGAGCTCGAATTTCACGCCGCTGCAGTGGTAGAGAAAGTTTTCGTTTGGCAGTGGCACTGGGTGCCGCGTGCCCTGCTCCAGCATAACCGCATTCAACGCCATTAACACACTTTGTACCACGTACGCTGCTTAAAATAGTATAAAAATAGTGGAATAATGGCAAAATGGAATAAAGACGGCCTTGAGAACAACACGGGTTTAATGAATTATTGCCAGAAAAACACTCTTATGGGGAACAATCGCCTAATCCAAGAAACATAAAGGCGTGACGAATATTTAGTCCTTTTGCCGCTTGAGCTGGGCCTTCCAGCGCTCAAGATCCGCTTGGATGTCTTTTGGGCCCGAACGCCCCGTCAATGGCCGCGACGCTTGCTGCGGCGACCCTTTTCCATTCGCGCTAACCGACTGCCCGCCTTTGCGTCCCAGCAGGTTTTGGAAGAAACTAGTCAGCTCCTCGTTTGGCGGCGCCGAAGATGAGCCCGCATCCGACGCAGAGCTTGGCAGTTTGCGACGCACCGAGCCCGCTGTGTCCACGCTGTCCGTACGTTGGTGCCGTGGTGCTTCGGGCCGCTCAATATCGTCGTCGTCCGACAGTGTTGCAGAGTCGGGCACGTCGCTCACAGTGGACAGCGATGACTCGGCCGTATGCACGTTGCGCAAAAGACTTGACACAAGCCGGTTGGACGAGCCACCTCGAGCACGCACTTCGTTCGTGTCGCCCAGTCGGCTCGAGTCCGAGTCATCGCCCTCCAGTGCCATTTGCTCTTGCTGCTCGTCAAACAGCCGCTCAAAGAACGCCTGGTCGTCTTCCACTACAACCTCGTTGGCCATTCCCACCGCCGCTGTCACCACCGCGTTGCTCTCTGCCTCGGCTCCTGCACGGTGCTTAGGCGCCGCCACCACTGCGCCAAACATCAACAATAGGCTGACGCTATTCGCCGCCTCATTTGCATCAACAGCACGTGTGGCTCGCTCAACCACATTGCGGTACCGCGCCTCGTCGCTCGACCACGCCTCTTGCGTGGATGCCACGTCGAACGGCTCGCGCAAATACCCGATCTTTGCCGCAGAGTCCCAGCCTGCCGGAACAAACACAATGTCGCGGTCGACCACGTTGGCCCGCACGCGGAATGGATACGACACGGTGCGTGCAACGAGTGCGTCGGGAGCTACGGCAGCAGAACCGGACCGGGACCGGCCAGACCGCGGCGAGTGCACAGTCATGTCATTGGGTTCGGCCACAGATAACGTGGTGGGCGATGTCAGCATGCGGTGAGCGAGATAGTGGTAGAGCGTCGTAAACGTATCGGGGTTATGCGTAGACGTGTAAATAAGCGCTGCTCCCAGCCGCAGACACACTGCGCGCAGCACTTGCTGCACATAGTCAAAGTCTTCCTCGCCAAACGCACGCTCACGCTCCAACACGCCCATCGTGTCTGCCTTTGTGCACACCACAACAATAGGTAGTCCCAAATTCGCCTCCAGAACTCCAGCGCCCAGCGGCAGCAGCACGTCTGCAGCCCGCCCCACGTCCACCTCTGCATCTGCATCGGTGTACTCTTGAAGGAACCGCTCCAGCCGCTCACGACACTCGTCCACCGCCGCCCGCCCTGGCGTCCACCCGCTCTCGCCGCACACCGCATCGACTGCTGCGCTCAGCACATGCACCCACCGCAAGAGCGACTTGACAAACCGCCACGGCCGTGACCAATCAAGCACTACCACGACTGCTGCTGCTCCAAACGTCTGCGCGTCCAGCACAAACTGCAGCAGCTCTCGGTCCGTGGTCCGGTCTGATGCCAGCTGGTATACGCCTACTCGGGCCACTATTTCTTCGCCGTCCTCATCACGCACATCCATATACGAGTACGATAGTGCCAGATCGTGTTCGCTCACCGTCTCTACTGCGCCCGATCGCACATCGCCGGCCTGCTGTGATGCTTGGAGCAGCTGTCGCACCACGCTTGTCTTTCCGCTGCCTGCATCTCCTAAAACTAATACCTTCTTTTGCGCAACCGCCTTGGACGTCCCTACCTTGCGCAGCACTGTCTCCCAAAGATTGGTCTCTGTGCCTGCCTCCGCCATCGGATGCGTTAGTTGTAATGTGCGCAATATGCAATGTATATAAAAAGTTGCTCTCAAAAGTGCAAACTGGGTGTAATAACTAGCAGCTGGTCGTTGAATTAAAGAAATGAACAAATAAAGCTACACCCGCGTTGCAAATCAAGCTCAAACGAAACGAAACCACTCACTTCTTTTTCACGCCCAGCATATACACAAATAAACAGATCGTGCACGTGATTAGTTCGGCTCGATTCGTCGATCAACGCCTCAGCTTTAGCCGTTGTAACTCTTTCTTCCCCACAAACTACTCTTTTACTACTCTTTTACTACAAATCATCCATTGACTGTGTGAATAATGTCGAGCCTAGTTGAGCAGTCAAAGCGCAGCGCTGCGTTTGCCGCTGTTGATAAGCATGTGCTGCCATCAGTACGTGTGCTTGGCATTGGAAGCGGATCCACCGTTGTGTACGCGGTCGACCGTTTGCTGGAGCTAAAGAACCAGAACAAACTCAACCCTGATCTTGTCTGTGTACCCACCAGCTTCCAGTCAAAGCAGCTTATTACCGACGCCGGTCTGCGCTCCGCTGACCTTGACGAGTAAGTTTGCCCGGACTGTTTTTGAACAACCCGACTGCTCTTGTACTGACTGCCTATACTATAGCCTTTCTATTCTGGATCCCGAACAGGGCGGATTCAAATCCATTGATGTCACCATTGACGGCGCGGACGAGGTAACTATTCAGTCATTAGCCTGCAAAACGGCTTTGTTGATAAAGGATTGCCATAATAATCAAATGGTCAGTGCTTATTCCATTCTTGTTTGATTTAGGTCGACTCGGAGTTGAATGCGATCAAGGGCGGCGGTGCTGCCCATTTGCGCGAAAAGCTTGTGGCAAACGCCTCCAACAAATTTGTTCTAATTGCCGACTCTCGCAAGGACTCTCAAATTCTGGGCGAAAAGTGGGACAAGGGCATTCCCGTCGAGGTGTCTCCGTTGGCGTGGCGGACCATTAGCCGCCAGCTCGAGCGCATGTGCTCGAGCCAGTCCGGTGCGGCCACATTGTTCGAGCTGCAGGCTCCAGTGGCCCAGCTGCGGCAGGCTGTGCGCAAAGCTGGTCCGGTAGTTACTGACAACGGTAACTTTGTTCTTGATGTGCATGTGGGCAAGATCTTTGATCCGCCAGCTGTTGAGCGGCTGTTTAAGATGATCCCCGGTGTCATTGAGGTGGGTGTTTTCAGCGGAATGGCTGCCGAGGCGTGGTTTGGAAACGAGGATGGCACCATTGCTTGCCGGATTCCAAAGTCTGAGATGAAGAAGCTTGATTAACATCTTTACTCCCCATAACTCGAACCTAGAGTATATAATAGATAATTGCAATATGGCACAGGTGCTTGATATTTTGTTTATCCAAACTGCTTTGTCATATAGTTTTTTTAGTAAAATGTTTATACGGCCACATAAACCAACTCCTGAGCCCTATACGCGGCATTCGCTGCGTGATCTTGGGTACCAGATTGATCCTGACGACGGGCAAGTACGCAACATCAGCACCAATGAGCCGTTTGCGTTTACCGAAGACCCAGCCAGCAAAAAAGCCAATATAGAGCTATACAACTCGCTCGTACACCCAGCATCACGAGCAGTTCTGGATATCATGACCGACACATTGCATATGGAGCCCATCGCCGTGCCTGATGCAGGCCAACCGCACTGCTTTATCTACGCAACCCCAGGCGCTCTATCTGGGGACAAACTCGTGGTGCTCGTTGTTGGCAATGGCACGTTTGGCGGTGTATGGGCGTGGAACATACTGCTGAAACAAGGAATCCACCATGGTAGCGTCATCGATTATGTGCGGGACTGCGAGCAACGAGGGCTGGGCGTGCTAGTGCTCAACCCAAACATGAACATTGTTGCTCCTGACGGGGTAGCCGAATCGTATAACAGCTACGTGGGCCGTGGCACGGAGATTAAAGGCAGTGAGACGGCTGATGAGCATGTGGGCTACGTGTGGTCGCATATGCTTCGAGACTCGCCTGTACGGAGTATTGCGTTTGTGACGTACAGCACGTCTGGATCTGCGGTGATTGACTTGCTGAAATACGACTATGAGCGGTTCGTCGAGAAAACTGCATGCGTTGCGTTTATAGACTCGACGCATTCGTTGTTTGACTTGGGGAGTGGGTCGATTGCTTGGCTCGAACTGGGTGCGCAGCATTGGGAGACATCGGTTAGCGGAAACTCAACGTCTGTGGACCGGGTTGGGTGTCCGGTGGTTGCAGCTGACAATACTACGGAAAGCAGAGAAATGACGCCATCGTTGTGCAGAAATGGCGTGGTGGAGTATGTGACCGAGTGTATTGAACGAGGACCTGTTCCGGATGCTATTGAGTTTGGTGATGGGCAAAACAATGCTGCGAATTTGGCTCAGCTTATTGATGATTTGTCTGGTAGTGATAGCGATGGTGCTGATGGTATTCCTGACAGACTGAGTAACGTCACCATGAATCAGTCATTTGAGGTCAAGGAAGATGGCTATATTGGTTGGGACTAAAAATAAATACATTTTTATTAAATTGCTATATATTTGGAGTGCTTGTCCGGTATTTATTTATATTTTACGTTAAATGCTTCAAGCTAAAGCATATTTGCTTTCTCGATTACGCAATATTGGTAAAATATTGATTGAATAAAACTGAATAACTAAATAACTATGACATTTAATTTGCTAGTATGCGTATAATTGCGACATGTCATTCATTTGAATCTAGCTCTCTGTGGTTAAGCTTCATGCTGGCCACCAGCTGTGTAAATGGCCCGTCTCGTGCCAATAGGTTCTTGGGGGTATCAAACTCTGCTACTGTGCCCTGATCCATTACCAGGATTCGGTCACAGTCCATAACAGTATTCAAGCGATGGGCAATGGTCAGAATCGTGCAGTCCTTAAACTCTTTGCGCAGAACATTCTGAATCAATTGGTCTGTTTTGTTGTCAATGTTTGCAGTTGCCTCATCAAGTACCAATATTTTTCGCCGCCACAGCAATGCACGACACAGACTTATCAGCTGTCGCTCACCAACACTAAAGTTGCTACCACCATGCTTGATCCACTTGTTGAGCCCAATACCTTCAACCCAAACACCCATGTCATCATCATCAGGATCCTCTATATATTTTTCTGTTGGTTTTTCTAGCAATCCTTCAATATGTGTTGCACGAATAGCTGCCCATACCTTATCATCGGTGTATTCATCCAGTGGATCCAGATTATCACGTATGGTTCAGCAGAATAGCACTGGGTCTTGGGGAATGATGCTAATTCGTGAGCGCAAGTCGTGTAAACCAATGGTAGAAATGTCAATTCCATCGATTATAATCTTTCCAGCGGCTGGCTCTACCATTCGCATAAGTGCCTGAACAAGTGAGCTCTTGCCAGCTCCCGTACGTCCAACAATGCCAATCTTTTCCTGGCAACCAACTGAAAACGACAGATTGCAAAGCACCAAGCTTGATGTGTGCTGATACAGCATGCTGTAGTTGTGAAACTCAATTTGACCCTTACTGGGCCAGTTCTTTGGTGGCCTGCAAGTGTCAATTATTGCTGGTGCCTCGCGTGGAAGGTGCTCAGTTGCCAAGTAATACTTTTCTAATTTCTGTAGATTTTTATGCATTATAAGGTCAAGCCATGCCAATCCACTAACCTGATTAAACATATCGAGTGACATTGTTGTGGCAATATTTACTTCACCAGCTGACACAGGCATGTTTAGACCAAACCTTTGCCACAGCTTTAATGTCAACACTAGTGTTCTGAAAGTTTCAGAAATAATTGTAAAAACTAGAACGCGCACATACATATTGGACTTCCCAGCTGTAAGCACACTTAATCGTGCAGATTTTAATGCATTGTGCTTTTGAAGTAGTTGGCCAGAAATCCTGTGAATGCGTATCAATTTGTTGTCAGAAGTAAGTGTATTTTGAAGCCACCGCACTTTTTCAGTTATTATATCATATGCTAGGTTATCTGTGGCATAATAAATTCCCGAGAGATATCTGTTTAGGACCACAAATGCCACCATTAATGGGCCAATCAATAATAGCATTTTTGGTACAGCTATTGCAACTTTCACAATACTAGATAGTGCAGTCAACAAATCTGATACTACACTTTTGGTCAGTTCTTCAGGCAGATAAATAGATGGGGTCTGTCGTGAGTAAAAAACATCAATAAGCCCACTATATGAAAGGCTTTCAGCAATGGTCAGCGGCAATGAAACGATGGTATCAAGGACAGTATGCCGCATCTTCTCTGTCAAAGTCCGTGACCATAATATTTTTTGAATCCATGTTCCAAAGTTTTGTAGCTGTACCTGAAGAATCTCCACAACTGCATTAATTAGCAAATACCATTTTAGAGACTGTACCATTGTCTCGGGATTGCTGTCTGTCATCAGGTTTATACGGAGACTGTCAATGTAGAATAGGGCACACGCACTGACCAGCTGAATAGCAGCTACTGCGGCAACGGTCCAGTAGCCGCTAAACGCAATGTACTTTTTGAAACTAGACCAGCGCAGTGGTGGATCTTGATAATCAGGATGGATAACAAATGGCTCAGGAATTCCAGCCAACTCTTGAGTCTCTACAACAGCATCCTCACTTTGAGCAGTCTTCTCACATACTAAATTCCCAGATAGCTGTACTGGTGTCAGCTTAACAACCTGTACTTGGCCATCTGTCAGTGTAACCACTTTGTCGCTCAGGGGTATGACATGTTCGGCATGAGTAACAAGGATTCGGGTCTTTGAGCTAACAATGCCACTGGCAACTAGTACATTCTCAATAATATGTCGCTCCACATGTGCATCAACCGCCGATAGCAAGTCATCAAATATATAGACATCTGCTTTAAGGTATAATGCCCTACATTAACAGTTATATTGTTTAGCAAATACTCCATAAAATACACACAACACTGCACCGTTATACATGTTATATAACATATTTTGATATTCACTTACCTTGCCAATGCCAAACGAGTTTTTTGTCCGCCAGAAAGTTTCACACCATTAGATCCAACAATTGTCTGATCGCCATCTTCCATTTGCTCAAGATCCTGTGTGAGTGCACTAGCATATATAACCTGGTTGAACCACTTTTCGTCATACTCATTGCCCATAAGCACATTTTCGCGGAATGTCGTGTTTAGAACCGTTGGTTTCTGGTCGACAAAGCCAATTCTGCCGCTTAGCCGACCTTGTCCACTAATTATAGGCATCTCGCCACACAGCGCTGCCATTAGCGATGACTTTCCACTTCCAACGCATCCAACCACTGTCACAAACTCGCCGACAGCAATAGTCAGCAAAGGACAGTGTACTGAAAATGCATCTGATCCCCAGCTGAACGTGCATTCAGTGAGCTCAGCTGATATTGCACTAGGCTCTGGATCGAGCTGGATATACTGACTATCGCTGCCAGCAAAAATTCTGCTTATAACTGCAGTACTTTTCTTGATGTTGACATAGATTGTACCAAGGGCTGATGCAGTCGTGCTAAAGCTGGTTAGTGAATCGATAGAGCCTGTCAACAGTATCACTTCAGTATATGTTGCAATGTCTGAGGACTGGATTGCCGACATGATGGCTATAGCACTGGTAATCTGCGATATTGCGCTGCCAAACAAGTCAACCAGCAAACTGGTTATACGCCAAAACAATGGTGGCATATAGTCGTCAATATCTATATCAACACGCACATTGCGAAAGGCGTGCTCCCAGGCATGAAACTTGATTCCTCGGATACCTTTACCCAAGTTGTCAAAGTTGCTGCAAATGCGCGGCGTAGTATGTGTACGGCTCTCCTTTTCCAGGCGCTCGATCTTGCGCTTCACCAGATATACCAAGAATTTGTGTCCAAAAACGAGAAGAATCGGTATGACAAATCGCCAGCCAATTCTGCTAGCAACAATCCATACACTCATAACTTCGACAAGTGCTAAGCTAAGTGCTTCAAGTAAAGATCCAACATTAGCCCCGATATCACAAATGTTGCTGTAAAGTTTCCAGTAGGTAAATGAATCACCTCGGGAATTTGTGAAAACCTCCAGCGCCTTGCACTCTAGCATGGTCCTAATTGATAATATTAGATTATCCTGTGTAGTTCCAATGTACTTTTTGGCAAACTTGGCGCATGCAAGCAACTGCCATACAATAAGCAGAGTGGCAAGGTTTCCCATGTCCATATGTGCCTGATTGCCGATTATGGCCAGAATGTTGACAAATACTAAGCGACGATAGTGTATAGCAACGCCAACTAGTACATTGGCAGCGACTAGTGAGACCATTGTCTTCCACTGCCTGAGGAGTATGGCCCGCACAACAAAAAACCTACTTACAAAACACACATTGCAAGCAGAAAAATTAGTTGAATGTATATTCAGTTGTCGTGACATTACTACATGTAGTATTTACTTACCTAGCATTTGTATTAAGCTTGGTATTGGAAAGTCCTTCTTGGAATGCTTTCTCGGAATGGGAGCTGTGCATATTTTCA
This sequence comes from Coemansia sp. RSA 2131, assembly GCA_027578375.1. Lineage (NCBI taxonomy): Eukaryota > Fungi > Kickxellomycota > Kickxellomycetes > Kickxellales > Kickxellaceae > Coemansia > Coemansia sp. RSA 2131. The sequence goes on along the minus strand of JANBSS010000003.1, from coordinate 148,316 downwards.
ATATTTAATTGCTTTTGTTGCTTGTAATAGCGGAATATCAAGGCAAATTCTTGGAGTCCAAGTATTCCACTCACATGTATTTTGACATGCTGCTTCAGATGACGATTGGCCATGAACCAGGCTAGCAGAATGTGTAACATAGTGCTTACTGCAGCTGTCAAAGGCCAAAGCAGGTTTGGCACACAGACAATTCTAATAGCGCGGACCATATGAAGAAACATGCTGGTGCTGCTACCCATGTGGCTAATCGGCGACAGCATAGCCAGTACAAGTGCAGCAGCAATAAATGCAGTGTGCTCGGAAGTCCACTCAGCCTTAGTTGAAAAGACCAAGGCAAGATCAAGTACACACAAGGCAATAGTGTACTTTGCAGCCATAAACATGCGCCATGGCTGACCAGTCCAGGCAAAGTGGATGCATGCTGCAAGCATGACTAGAACATCAAGAGCTATGCCCAAGTGCATGTGGTAAAGCAAGAGATTCAATAGAGTAATTATCTGCAATAGTGTCTTTAGTAGGAAGGTGTAATAAAAGAGCTGAATATTTGTTCGAAGAACAATGGCGACACTCCTATAAAAATGTGCTGGACATAGTTGTAATTTTTCCTTTAAAATGGATGTCGACCAACCCAAAAAGAAGACTTCAAAGCAATACCGCTGCAAAGAATTAATTTCACTTTAATAAACCCAGAAAGACAGTTGCCAAGTCATACCGTTTTCGTGCAAGCATGGTTTCCAAAAATCCTCAAGTGCTACCAACAATGCAGACAAAATTGACTATACTCTTTGTTCTCAGTTGGCTTTATGTATCTGTCACACACCATACATGTAATTGTGGAAATGACTATCTTTGCTTTAGTTCTAGTTCTATTCTAGCAACCATACCATACCAGTATGATTTGACCTACCAAAATCAGCGTCTGTAGCTGCAGCTTTTCAGTAATGTCAAAATGAATTATACTCATAAAAAAACTCGCACAAAGAGCGTGGGTTCATGTATCATTGGTTTCATTTAATTTAGTAACCTTTGTTGCAAAGCATTGCTACTTTAGATTTTCTACTTTAAACCAAGTGTATAAATATCAAGCACAGCACATGTGTATAATTTTCAGTAGCTATGTATTCAATGTAAACTATAAAACCCCTAAATATATGTTTAATTTTTCTTGTTAGGAGCAGCATACTGACCAAAATCATTGGCTTTTACCAATTCAGAAAAGTAACCGCCAGTCTGCAATAGCTGCTGAGGAGGACCAATTTCTTTAATTTCTCCCTGATCCATAACTATAACTCTGTCATTATTCATAATGGTTTCCAGCCGATGGGCAATGGTTAGCACTGTACAGTCGGCAAACTCTTTTCGTACGACCTGCTGAATACTATTGTCAGTCTCTAAATCTACCTGAGCTGTGGCTTCATCTAGCACAACCACCTTGTGGCTGTGCATAATCACACGACACAGACTAAACCTGCTGTTGACCACTACTTAATTTGTATTCAGTGCTTGCTGCTGCTTTATCTAATGGCTGTGTGACATTATTTGATGTTCTCAAGCGAGATATGTTAAGTGGTGCTTGATCTGCCATTATCAATAATGCTTTCATTAAAATATTGGAATTTTGCCATATCTTGTCACGTTCAGAAAAAACACTCAAAAATACATTTAGCTTCTGTTCTTGTTTAGGTAGAGCTATCGCATGTGCTGCATTGCATTTAATTAGGGTAGCCCAAATGTCTTCCACTGAAGCAGTGTTTGATGGATCTAGGTTCTCCCTTACTGATCCTTGGAATATTGCCGATTCTTGAGGAATAATACCCAGTCTGGGCCGCAAGTCACCCACTCCAATGTCACAAATCTCCTGACCATCAATCTTTACTGAACCTGTTATGCCTTCGGGAATTAGTCTAAACAGTGCCCTGGCCAAGGTTGACTTTCCTGCTCCCGTCCGACCCACAATGCCAATCTTTTCTCCTGGTTTAATAGTCAGGTTTATATTGTTCAGAACATATTTCAAATCTGACCTATACTTTAGACTGAGGTTGGTTATTTCAATCAATCCCTGAGATGGCCAGTCAATAGCTGGTCTATTCTCACATATATATGAAGCTTCTGGAGCAATAGTAGCATGATGTCTAAGTATATTGACCTTGGTCGTTATTACCAATATTTCATCTGGAATACTTAGTAATTGATTCATGTAATAACTCATATTAGTTAATATATTGTCATAATATGTATATTCACTTGAGGATTTTCGAGTACTAGTAATGATTCCATACAAGCAAACTGCAATATAGTGTATCATATAAGCCATTGAATTAATAATTCCAGAATATACAGATATTAAGTCTTTAATATTTTGCTGGAATGAATAAATCAAATTTCTCATTTCCCCTGCATCATGTTGGGTTTTTGAAAAATATAATTCAACACCAAGAATTCGAATCAAAACGCCGGCCTTTTGAATTAAATTATTTAGTGCATTGCATTTTTCTATTAGCATGCCTTTGTAAGTTTCTAATCTTTTGGTTATTCTGGTACAAAAGTTTCGATTCATATTTCCTAGGAGTGCAGCTGGAAGGGCAATAATTAACAAATATGGATATTTTCCAACTGTCTGATATAATGATAAAAAAGTGCCGACCACTGCAGCAGGCTTGCTCTGTATAAACATTGTTAGTTGGTTGATTAACTTTGTTGCTCCTTCATCATAGGCATGCTTAAGACTAGTTTCAGTTATACCATCAAAATATGACAATGGAGCATGAATGACACCAGTTATAAATGCCTGCTTGATTTTCTTCTCAATCAGCTGTGCTGTAAAACTTTGATCAATAAATGTGTTCATTTTGTTTACCGCCTGGCTGGTTAGGGAATGGGCAATATACGAGCTGAAAACCATAAATATAGCATATACATTATGATGCTTTTCTGTTTGAAGTGCAGCTAAAATGTAATGGTTTACTATAAATTGTATTACTGGATGCACCATTCCTACCATCATAACCATAAATATGGTTGGCCATCCACAAATGTCTACCAAGTACATAATATTAGACCACATTGGCCATTCCCTGGGCTGATCAGCCTTTGTCTTTTCCACCACATCACTGGATAGCACAGCAGTACTAGTAGCTAGTTCAACTGTACTTTTGCATTCGATCAATGGCTGAGGCACCAGAGGTGGCAATACTGCAGTGTACGTTGCTGGAGTTTGAGCAGATACAGTAGCCTGACCATCACTTATCGTCATTACCTGGCTGGCAAAGGGCAATATATGTTCAGTATTAGCAGCAATTATCCGCAGCTTATTCTTTAGCATACCAGTATCCAGCAGCACATGTTCCATAATATGTCGCTTGACATGAGCATCTACGGCAGACAGTGGATCATCCAATATATAAATATCTGCTGGAGCATACAATGTACGAGCCAGAGCTAATCGAGCTCGTTGTCCTCCAGAAATATTAATACCCTTTTCTCCAATCAATGTCAAATCACCCGAGGGCCAATGCTCGATATCCTCATTAAAAGCACAGGCATAAATTACTTGTTGATACTGTACTGAATCCATCTCTCTACCAAATAATATGTTGGCCCTAATGGTATCATTCATAATAAATGGAGGTTGATCCAAATAGGCCACTTTGCCCGTTACCTGACCTGTGCCTTGCAGCATTTTCATTTCACCACACATGGCCAACAGCATTATTGATTTACCTGACCCAGATGAGCCAGCTATAGCCACAATTTCCCCAGCAGTTGCCTGCAATGATATATGCTCTAAATCAGCTATATCCTTAAACTCGTATTTGATAAAACTACAGTCATTCATTATCACAGAAGGTGTAGAACCTGCTGGCACACTGGGTAATTGGGGCAATGTATGGAAGTAACCACCACTGAATTTATGTTTTACCCTATCATGTGCATACTTAATATTAGCAATTGAGAATATTTCCCTAAAAACAGTTGAAATGTGATTATGCAGATTACGAACCAAAGAAGTAATTTGATAAATGTCAGCAGCATTGGCAATAGCAGATAAGCTGCTTTGCTGCTTGAAATGAATATAAATAACAATCAATGTAGACAATTCAACATTCATATATTTTACTTTTGTTATTATTGTACTCATTACATTACAGCCAGCATTCAGTATTATATTGGTTTTGTATACTTTATGTATCTGCGGCGATATGTATGTTTGTTCCCAGCCAAATAATCTTATAGCCCTAATATGTTGGTACATATTTCTAATAAGATTATACTTGTATAAACTACTGTTAGAAGTATAGTTTCGTCCTGGTTGAAGTGAATATGCACCACAAATATATGTTGTTAATTTGAAAGCAAAATCAATCACAAACGGAACAACAGCCAGATATCCAACATACTGGTGCGCAGACCACAGAGTTAATATTACACTTAAAAATCTATGTGCAGTAAGTACAATATTTTTTAATATATTTATCAATTGCCTCACACTATCTGTTATGTCTTCCAATGACTTCTTGGTTGGTTTGTAACCAGTTTCTGAAAGCTGGTCTTTAATATGTGCCACTATACTGTTTCTTGAGTTTTCCCATATGTAACTAATATAAGTATCGATTTGACGTTCAGCGTGTGACATGTTTGATAGAAATGTCCACATTAGTAATGAATATACACCGTAGTATATAGGTATATTTGCGCTATCAAGTGAACGCAACATTTGGCCATGCATATAAACTTTGGCAACATCACTAAAGTCAATCAAAAACCGTATTATGTATAGAGAAACAAGTGGCTTCCACACTGCACGAATAATTGCCTGAATAACAAAGTAAGGTTGGTTAATATCAACAGTAATCTCTTTACTGGTGGCAGTGACCAGCCAGTCTGGGTGCTGGGGAATGTCTTCAAGGGTAATATTCTGCTTTGACAGCAGTTTGCGTTCATTTGCCAATGTTAAGGTGTTCCACATGCTGCTAATAAAGTTAATTTTTGTTTGATCTAGAGTGCTGAGCATGGCAATTACACGACTCAGTACTTGAGCCGCCATTAGTACAGATGACTGGTGGGATGTTGCTTGATAAATGCCCAACATATTGGCTACTTGAAACACTACATACCCATCTGGGTGAGCAGCCAACACAGGCAATCCAGCAGCTGCCAGTACAGGTAGATAATGTAGCCAGCTGGTAAACTCAAAAGTAGCAGCCAGGGCCACCAGAATTACACTAGCCAAAATAGTCAATGGCTGTCCATAATAAGACTGTAGCTTCACTCTGTCCACTAGGCCAAAGTACAGCACTGCAGCAATAACCGCAGTATCGACTATGTTGTACTGGACCATTTGCCAGAATAGCTCTGGAGACAAGACTGCCACCATGGTTAAAGTATAGTACGTCGTTCTTATTGAAATATTTGTACTAATAACCAGAGAAGCCGGAGAATAGTGAAGAAAAGAAAAGGTGAAACACCGGGACATAAATCCTCTCTTTTTAAATGAATACGTGAAGAAATACCAAGCTATACAAAAAATCTACAAAGAATATCAACCTTTTTAAAACTTGCAAAGAAAATCAACCCTTTTAAAATATCTCCAACTAATAATTTGTGACTTTAACATTTGCTCAATAAACTGATCATGTGTACAGCTAATTGATCATGGTAATATTATAAATAAGAGTAGCGGTGAGAGAATCCACATCATTTTGCAATTTATTAGCTGCTCATTGACTATATTAGGTAGTTTTAACAAGCAGACATAAAGATATACAATGCGGTGTTGACTATATAATGATAATATACTAGTTTAACAAATACGGATGTAATGAATTGTCTATTCTAATGTATTGCTGCTGCTGTCACCACCACTAATGTTGCCCTTACCATTGTGCATTGAGATCCACTCGGATAGTAACAATAAAACACATTTTCAACAAACATTCCAATATCCACTATATCTTTCAGATAAAATACATATGCAACTTTGCTCACCTAGTGATTTAACCATATCATTAGCAACTTTAATATTGAATATATGCTTTCTATTTGTTTCTAAAGCATAATAAAAAAGTTGCTACTTTTGGGTGGATACGCTGCCGTCCACCTCAATACCGCTAATCTTTTCATGCAACGTCCCGAGGCTGGCAAACCCGTTCTGCTGCTTGGGCATAGTGACGAAAAGCGCGTTGATGATTTCAGGCTCACTCGTGATCTTGCCTCCCTTGTTTGTAATACTCTGTTTCACGTGAGCTTTTTCCTCTGCTGTAATGTCATCGTCAAGTATAAATACGAGGTTCTGTGTCTCTGCCGGGGCGCTCATTTTCGATAGAGATCTGGTAAAAGAAGGCAAAAGTCGTCGTATCGTGGTTGGATGTGGCAAAAAGCTTAAAGTAAAAGGAAGCAAATGATTAAAGAAGCAAGAGAAAAGAAACATCTTCGCATTTATGGCACGAGCCAAGGATGAGGGGTAATTTCAATTGCACCATATGACATGTGCAGGGCATATATTGCACAGCTCAGTTACTAGCAAATAAAGTGATAAGTCAATGGAACAAAGAACAAAAATGTCTACAAAAGTTGGATAGAGGGGCCGCTAATATAAATACTCAGGCCGACGAGCCGGCGATATGGTGTTCGGAATCGGTCATCACAATGCCCAGCACGTCGTAGGGAGCGGTAGCCGAAGCCCGGCCACAGAGGCTCGGAGCATTGGCTGGCGACTCGGATGGCAGCGGCAGCGCCAGATGAGACGGCGGACCGTCAAACTGACCGAGTTCGCTCTCGCTCGATGTGCGCGCGCGGAAGTCTTGCGACGGCTGCTCATCCGCCTGCGCCGATGGCAGCTGGCTCATTTCAGCCGTACCAGACTCTGAGGCAGGGTTAGAGTTGCTGCCTAGGCGAGACTGCGACTCGCCGCCAGCGCTGATGCTGGCAGCATGAAGCCGCATTGTTGGGCGCGACGGAAGACTTGTGCTCGCTGATGATTGCGAAGGCATGTGGTCTCCAGCCTCATCGTTTGCTGCAGAAAGCGTAGCCAACGACGCAGACGAATGGGTCGGCGTGAGTGGCTGCGCACAGTCGCGGTGCTGGTAACTCCGGTTGTGGCGGTGGTGGCGGCGCAGCGTGGGTGACTGCGGACGCACTTCAGAGTGCGCAACATATGCGCTTGAAGATATCTGCGGCGTCAGCGGCCGCCGGGCAACAATGTCCGAAGACGGAGGTTGTTCGTTGAATGTTGTCGACACAAGCGGCGATGACGTGCTCGTAGGCATCGTCGGCGACCGGCCTGTGCCATTTCTCGGACGCCGCCGCTGCTGGTGCATCGATGGCGACAGCACATGGGTCTGCGCATGTTGAGCCAGATAGCGCTCAGGAGCAACTGTGGCCGAGAGTGGTGTCATCATCAGCTCACCTGAATCTGACTCGTCCTCGGACATGGCTGTGTCCATTGCCAATAGCCGACGGTGCGAGGATTCCGAAGCCGCAGGCGACGAGGGTGTCGTCAAAGCAGTGTAGTGGGCTGTCCGGGCTGTCTGCAGCGGCGCAGGTAAGCGGCCGCTTTGCGCAGCACGTGTAGGCAGCGTAGGTCCGCTGGCAGCAGCCGAAGCGGTGGCGCTGGCAGATGCAGCAATAGTGGGCAATTGTGTGGCAGGACGCATGGACTCTGTAGACGGTTGGTGTTCAACAGCGCTGGAAACGACCGACGTCGCCATGGACAGCGGCGTGGAGTCACCGTGCGAGCCGGTCTCGGTGCGGGATTCGCCTGCATCAGTAGAGACAATCCCAGCAGCAGTTGGACCACTGCTTTCGTCATCGCCTGCTGTGGTAGAAAACTCTGCGGGCTCATGCCGCATGCGCTTGTTGCTGGCATCCTCACCTTCAACAGTTGTGTTGTCACCTGCAGCAGCCGCAGATGACCGACCAGCACTGTTGCGCGAACGCTTAAGCGAAAGCCGGGATGCATTGCGGCGGGCTGCCTGTTGCAGCATCGATACTTTGACGCGGTAGTCAAGGCCCAGTTGGCTGCTAATGTACGAAAAGAAGCTGGACAGGCGACAAAAGTCCCAGTCTGAAACGAGTGTGCGCAAGAACGCTTCGAGATGAGTGCGCTCGCTCCAGAATGTAAGTGACAGCATGCCAACTAGCTGTGCAATCTGCTGACATGTCCAGTCCTTTGTCAGTTCGCGCACCAGCAGACCTCGCCGAGCTTCGCCGGCTAGTACGGCCAGGTCGGGCTCCTGCGACGACGTCTGAGGTGTGTCCAAGCGGAACGGAGCCGATGCGGCTGGCTTTGCGTTTGGCGACACTGCCCACTCGGCAGTGATGTGTCTCACAATGACTGCCGTCGACTCTACCCGCCACGACGACACGAGCCATCTGAGCGCGTTGATGATACGGTCCATCGGGTACTCATTGGCAATGCGCTGTAGATACGACGCAATGATAGACACGTTGTCCTCACACTTTAGCCAGTCGTGGAACGAGGCATCGTAGAGCGAGTCCATGCGTAGGACGTTTGCGCCCACGTCCTGCCACGCTGGCTCGGCCGACTTTTGCGCATTTGTTCCAAACCGTACCATGGCATCTACGCGACAAAAGCTGCATTCTGGTTAGTAAAAATGTCTGGTTTCACCCACGCATGCGTGAGAATGATGTATGCCAGGGGGAAGAGGCGGCCCCGCGCCCATGTGTATAATCGGGAGGGTAAGACATTCCGCCAAAAAGGTCCTGCACAGTGAGTAGGAAGGGGAATGTGTATGCGTAGTGTGCGAATAAGGCAGCAGCAAAAGCAGTTAACGCACAAGCGATAATTAAAAGCAGGGAATCTGTAAAGTCGCACGGCCAGTCTGGATAGGCGAGGACCGACCCACGCATTAGCGCTGTTATTCAGGCCGTTTTGTTGATGCTTTCATTTCATGGCGGGCAAACACCCAGGCGCATCCAAAACAAAACATGTGGCTATGAGGAAAATATGCGTGGGCGTCCCGCATGCCGCTTCGACTGCTCCATTATCCACAGGCAACACAGACAAGCAAGCTACGCATGCAGCCAAAAGAAAAACAAGCTCGGGTCAAATGCTGGCTAGCAGCTGCTATCTAGCACTAGACCAGAGCTTGTTTTCTTTTGGGCGTTTGGCAGCTGCTTCTGCCAGCTGGCCAGAGCTAAAGCGCTAGAGAAAAGAAAAGATGACCCAAAAGGAGGCTTTGCAAAGAACCCGCTCCTTTGCAGGCTGCTCAAAGAAAGAAACAGCTCCGCTTCAGGCAGGTACTGTACTGTGCAAAAATGGGTGCTTACCTTCTGACCACCAGTCCAGGTCCTTGGACGGAATGGCATATTGGTGGTTGCCGTTGCTCGCCATTACTAAACGCTAGTGCTCGCGTCGAGTGTTCAAATTATGAATTAGGTGATGCCGCTGGGGCGGGGTTTTCAGCTGGAGAGAATTAGCGTAGCAATTATAGTAAAACTAAGCAAGAAAAGGCAGGCTCCAGAAAACTGAGCAGGCGAGAGTGTCCAAGTAGAGAGAGAAACAGCGTACACGGACAAAAGGCTTGCCAGCCAGTAATAAAGAAAAGAAAAAGAGAAATTAGGCGGACGAGCAAAAGTAAAAAAGTAATGGAGAGAAAAGAGGTGTGAGAAAAAGTTTTGCGCGTGGAAGCAAGACAAATACGAAATAAACTGGCGAGAATACCACGCCAAAAGCCTGCAAGTGTCCGAAACACGCAAAGGGAGGCTAAAAAGAAAATAATAAATGGTCAGCCCTTCGCACGACTTTAGCTTTTCCAGACCTCGCAATACAAGCTAAATAAAAGAGCGACTTGCGGAAGAGTGCAGCCTTTCAGCGAAAAAGAAAGTTGTATAAATAGCAGAACAGTCTAAGCGCTGTTGTCAGAAGAAAAGGCTGAATTGAGGCAACGCTATAGACGGGCAAGAGCGTAGTTGATATGAATAAAGAACGACCCGCCAAACGGAATATGCAAGAATTTATTGGTGAAAGAAGAAAGAAAAAATGTGCAGTAAAAGCCCGGCCATTCCCAGCCGGGCCCATCGGAGGCAGCGGAGCGGTCTTGCCAAACCAGCCAGTTACAGGCCAGCAAGCCGCGGAGAAAGTTTGCCATTCCGCCCCGCTTGTAGAAAGTGGGCGGCGCAGCTCTGGGCCGCGTTGCAGGCTTTACGACGAACAGCGCATGTGCGCAGCCAGAGCATGTTTGTTGTGTGACTTGCACGCAAGCCCGCCTCCCCGCTTCGCAAAATATTTTGTTTTGTTTTTGCCTTCTATTCTCGGACACTGAAAATATGGCGCCTGCGTAACAACGCTGCAAGGTTACATCATAGTCCGGCTAGCCGCTGCGACACGGCGGGCTTGTTCGTCTGCCCGTCCAAAGAAAAGACACAGCAAGGTGCAAGTCAAGCTTTTAGATTGCAATCTGATTTTGGCGCCACATGGTTGGCGGGATTGAGCGAGTCAAGCCAATCGTTTGTGCCAAGGCGCCAAGTGCAAAACACCCGAGCGCAATTGTTGAGCCGGTGGTTTGGATTGTAGCTTGTTCATTTCCCTGTCCTCGACCTCGGAACCAAACTGCGCCCGCACTCTGCACCAAACATGGATCCTGTTTAGCTCATAGTAGATAAGCAAGACCAGATCAACTGCAGACTCTGGCCAGAAATAGAAACGTCACGCGGCACTGGGATAAGGTTGCGCAAGTCTGGGGTTTTTCATTGCTTGAACCTGCAAGTTGTTGTGATTTGCGGCGGCTAATCCAGTATTGGGCAAAAATAAAATACATAAACTTGTTCGTGTGGTGTGCAAAGAGGTGTGGCGGGAGCAGCTTATGAAATTACAGCCAATGCCTGCGAAAACAGTTGCTCGTACAAAGCGCGGCTCGGCGGATAGAGAAAAGTTAGTTGCGTTTGCGCTCTTTTTGTGCGACATTTGTAAAAAGAAAAAGCACTTGCCACTCTTCCGATCGACACTTGAGCCCCGTCCACTGCACAAGCGTGCAGACTGGCCAGCGCCGGGCGTTTGCTGCTGTTCAAAAACCAAAGTCCGGTCCGCACGCATGCACTGAATGCGTGCCTTGGCCCTGCAACTTTTCTGCCTCCTTCCAGTCTTTTTCTTTTGCTATTTCCGCCGACTTTTGCTTTACATTTATTATACTGTCTTGCGTGACGGGCTTGCTTCCTAATCCATATTCGCGCCTTCTTATTATCTGCTGGCAGTTGATTATTGACAGTGTCTGCGAGACGCCGCCCACGCTTCTGGCTTTCTTATCTTCAACCTTAAAAGGTAAATAATGTCTGCGATTTTGTTTGCAACCAGAGTGTGTTCATGCTGTTTTGCGCCACCGCCGCCCAAATTCCACGCCGAATCTCAAGCCGAATCTCAGGTGGCTAGTTTGGGGCTAATCCGTGGCTACAATCGCTGCTGTTTGCTGGACCGTTTCCCTATTTGGTCTATTCCGTCGCCCCTGGTGGCGCCATTCCAGCCTGCGGCTTGACTTTTCCCACCAAACTATTTGTTCTCTGCCTTTTTGTGCCGGTCTGATTTGCATCGTGCTAGCGGACGGACGCATGCACTCATTCACACGCGCATGCGCTTTTCTGGCCGCGTCACTCTACCAAAAGTTCCGTATTTACTTTTCCATTCGGACTGTATGCACTAGTGCATTTATTTACGCTTACGGATCATGTCCGTCTATCCCGGTCCCATCGCCAGTTCTCTTTTTCTCAGCCAGCCGTTTGTGCGTGTTCATACGCCACTTGACGGCGCTCCACCTCCGTTGAGCTGGTCGATTGTTGCCTGTGATTTTGTTGCTGTCGGACAAGCTTTTGCGTTGGCCTCTCAGCCTGCCGCCCTTGCTGCTTGTCAGCGACACTGCACAGGGGTTCTAAATGAAAAAGACTCGCGTTGTGTCGCGGCGCCTTGCCTCTTGCGCGCTCTTGTGCCCAGCAGGACAAGACCGAGGGGATTCGTGTGGAGCGACAATCACTTCCGCTTTTACTTCTACAAGATCGCCCCCTGTTTTTCTTGTATATACACGAAAATCATGCGGTTCGGGCTGAATAGAGCGTGTTCCTGAGCTTCTTTTGACAGCCCTTCTTGCTCCATTATTCCTCAGATGTCTCTTTCTTGTCTGGCTGTGCGTTCTTTTTCTTAAATTTCTATACCCGTCACTCTTGTAATTGACTGGCGCTTGTCTCACGCAGGAGGGAATTCGGCTGGCCTTTGCATTCCTTCTTTGTTATTGTTACTTCTTTCCTTTCTTGGGCAACTACAACCAACGGTTAAACCCAACTACCGAGCCAACCGTCCCTATTCGTTTATTTTCTCTGGTGCTAACTTATTGTTTCTCTCACGTCTGTTTTGAAATATCTGCAAAGTAGTCCCTTGCGTGTCTTGGGATCGCATTGCTTGGATTTATATCTCGTGCTTGCCAAGAAGCATCGTTTCGGCCAGTCTGTCTATCGACCCAAAACACCTGTTCGACACACGATAAACCATGCCATACGAAGTTGCGTTGGTCGAGAGGCTCATCTCAACCTTTAGGGATATGGTAAGTGCTTGCTCGGATATTTCTTCGGCGGTATAGCCGATTAGAGTGTGGTTGTTGGCAGTAGCTGCATTCCTTCCGCAACAACAGTAGCATCTACGCCAACAGCAACAACATATGCCACTAAATCTCTTTGTACTTTCAATTATATAGCTGCCCTGCTACAGCGGTCTGCAGATCGAACAGCTGGCGGCAAATAAGGAGTTTTACGAAAACGTTAATGTTCTGATCCAGTTGCACGAGATGCGTCTAAGCGCTCTGCTGCGGCGCCTGTTCAGCCTGCTTGAGACCATTTCGCGGGCCGCGCACAGCAGCGAGCAACGGAATTCGGTGTTGTTTCAGCAATCGCAGCTGCTGGTGCTGCGTGTGATTGCAATGGGCATGTTCTTCCACTGGCATCAGATCTATGCCTCGCAAGGCGTCAACTCTGACCGGTCGCTGAATAACCTGGCCGAGGAGAAGGACGGCGAGGGCAACAGTGCCAGTTCGTATCCATCGTCTGGAACTGGCTACAACAACGGTGAATTTGATCTTTACTACCCGCTTCCGCTTGAAGAGCCCGTAGCCAAGCGCGCGTTCAGCATTGCAACCGAGTATTTCCGTACCTGGACCAGTCCACCGTCGGTGCGCATTCTGGCCGACACGGCCGGCAACCAGGCGTACTACATGTTCTATCTTCGCAGCACACATACGTCGCAGGTGCTGCCGATGAGCGTGTTTATGATGGACACGGCAGTAGGATCGGCAATGCTGCCGAGATACGTGCGTGCGTGTTTGAGTGAGCCCACGGCCGATTTGACCATGGAAATCCAGGACGCAGCTGGAGCGATATTTATGTTTATGTCGGCGACAAACTGGAACATTGCGCTGCAGCGGGCCAAAAGCTGCCTATACCTGGCGCTGTCGCGCAGCGACGATGTGGCGGACCTCACCGACATTCGCTTTTTGGAGTATGCGACGATGGACATTACGCGTCTTGCACAGCTGATTGAGGCGTTTGCCGATGCATTTACGCGGGTCAAGGCAGCCGATCAACTGAAGCTGGCGGTGGTGCTCAGGCGGACAATCTGGGGCTTTATTACGCGCTGCGGCGGGACGTTTATGGACATGCACACCAACATGTACCGTCCGTCAACGCCGCGCCTTGAGACTCTGTTGGACAGCGTCAGAGCGGTGATTGATGCGCACACGCGCCCGTGCGCCAATCCAGTGTACTATCAGCTCATGATCATGCTGATTATGCTCTGCCCTGATCTGCTTGCTGCGTCGGCCGAGCACGTTATTGAGCACGGCGAGGCTCGCGAAGACGGGTGCTCAAAGCACGCCAAGTTTATTGGGAAAATTCATCAGCAGCTGATATCGCGCGATGTGCCAGAGAGCGTTGTTGTTGGCGCAATGGAGCTGCAGCGAGTGACCACCGTTATGACAGCGCTGCCTGGCAACAACGCGTTCCGGCTGTCAGAACGGTTCGACGCAGACATTAACGCAGTGCTGCTGGACAGCAGCAACCGACTGTCTCCGTACCGCGAGGAGACTTGCGAGACAAAGTTGCTGCTGCTGGGCACAATGGCGTGCCAGTTCCAGCTGTCATCGGAAAAGGCGATGCAGATATTCTTGCCGCGTGTCACTGGACCTAAAGCCGAGCCATGGATGCAGCTGGTTTTCGTCCACGCAGTTAGCGCGTCGCTGCTGCAGCGCTACTACCGCAACGGGTTGACTAGTGCGCCGTTGTTTAACAAGATGGTTTCAAAGCTGTTTTTAGATCTGCTGCGTCGCAACGTGGATACTATTCAGACAATCTCTGAGCAGCAGTCGGCTGGCGGTGCCAGCAATGGGCAGGGCCGCGGCACGAGCTACGGACGGCGTCCACAGGGCTACAACGAGACCAGCGGACCGGCAGGGTCGCGGTCAATCTGCGACATGGCGCTGAACATGTACGCCACTGGCGAGAAAGTGTCTATTATTCCGCCCAATGAGATTGCCCAGCGTGTGCAGATGGTGTCTAACATTCTGTACGAAATTGCCGCCGAGCCGCGGCTGGTGGTGTGGGGCGAGAATGAGGACACTCGCTTCGAGTCGCTTGAGCTTATCGTTGGAGCTATATCGTCGTGCATTCAAGAGCCGTCGCTGGCAATCCAGCGGCGCGCTGGATATGCGCTGCGGTCGCTATTCAACCCGCTGATGCTGACCGAGTGGATGCAGAGCGCTGACATTGTATTTGCAGTGTGGACGCTCAGTCTGCAGGTGATTCAGGCGATCTGCCGCGCGATTGTGCACAGCATGGTGACGAGCACGCTGACGCAGCATCGTCAGTTGTTGGAGATCATGTACGACATGATGGTGATGTCGAACAGCATTCTCGAGATTAGCGGCGGCATGATGGGGGCGGCAGTCGAGATGGCCGAGTACCCGCAGTTTGAGGTAGCATTTGAGGTGGTCATTATGCTGCATCTGTGGGCCGACGATGCTGACATTTGCCAGATTACGCAAGAGTGCTTGCGACTAAAGACGCAGGGTCAGCAGCTGATGATTGATGCAGGCATCCCAGTCGATTTGACTTTGAGCAACCACCGTCTGTACCAGGAGCTGGGTACTAACGATGTGAAGCAGGCTGGTGTGTACAGCCGACTGGCGCAGATGCGCGCCATCTTCCGCACGATTCGCAAGCACATGCGGCCGACAGCCGGCGCGCAGGCAGCGTGGCAGGAGACGTACAAGCTGTGGCGGCAGATGCTACAGGTGCTGCTGATGCGCGAGGAGACTGCGCGCGTGCCTGAGAGTGGACCGGCAGCTGTTGAGCCGTCCAACACGATGGTCACGGCGTCAAACATTTCTGTTTCCTCACGCGAGCGTGAGGAAAAGAAAGACCCGAGCCGTCGCCGCAATATGTTTGAGAAGCTCACGGGCCAGGGCAGCAAGGTTGTTGGGCGTGTCAACCATGTGCACGGCGCAGGCACATTGGCTGTACCACCGACACCCCCTGCTCAGGCAACTCCGCAGCGCAGCATGGGAAGCCAGCATGGCTCCAATGGCGGCAGTGTTGCCAGCCACGAAGACGGCCAGGCGGCGTATACGAGTACACGCGCTGGCGCGATTGGCAGCGGCGCGCAGCTTCCGGCAGTGGTGCGGACACCGGCGCTGACGACCAGTGAGCTGCGTACGCAGTGGCGGTACTGCACAGGCTTTTTGCTTGCAGCAGGCGGCGCTTGCATTACCGACAGCCCGGCTGCTGGAGACCGCATGACAGCGGGCGATGCTGCCGAGCTGCACTCGCTGCTGGAGCACTTCCTGGGCGAGTGTCTCAAGCTGATTGTGTCCGACGACATTCAGCTGCGTGAGTTGGCAAAGGAAGGTCTGGGTAACAAGACGCATCCAGGCATTTACATGTTGTTCTTGGATGGGTGCTTGCTGAACATTCGGCGCTTTATTTCGCCCACAGGCGAAGTCAGTGTGTCTGAGAGCCGTACTTTGTTTGTCAGCCAGTGTATTGCGATTATCGAGTCCCTGACTGACCGCGGCGTCACCGACACGCTGCTGCAGACCTCGATGAACATTGACTTTGGCCCGGTGCTGCTGATCATGAGCAAGTATCTGAATGCAGCGGCTGTGCAGACAGCAAACAACGCGTTGCACGAGCGTCTGCGGTTTACGCGCATGGTCGACATGTTCATGCAGTCGCAGCTGCGCCAGGCCATGGCGCAAGAAGTTAACCTGCGCAACGACTTGCTCGAGACGTTTGTCAACTGGGCCACTGAGCTGCGTGCTATGGATCCGCGCACACTCCGTGCCGAGGAGGCGCACACGTCCAAGCTGCTAGTTGACGTGACCATGTCAACGATGCGCACGCTCATCCAAGTACTGGACAAGCTGCCAATCAAGCCGATGAGCACTCCAATGGCGACCAGTGGCAATGCGCAAGCCAGTGACGTGCGCTCGCTGCGCAGCCGCGCTTATCGCCGTTACTTTGACTTCTTTGTGCGGTTCATGAGCCAGTGCCGCATGATTGAGATTCAAGAGTTTAGCAGCATGACTAGTGCGCATGCAGCAAATTCGGCTGCTGCGGCGGCTGTTGGCGCTGCATCGACTGCTACGGTTGGCGGACCGGGAGCCAATGCTGCTGCTGCCGCTGCTGCTGCCACGCAGCGTGGACGGTCGGTGCGCAGCGAAAGCTTTGCTGCGGCATCGAGCGATGTAGGTGTAGGCCGCGACATTGCCCGCAATATCTACAGTGGTTCAGGCAGCCAAGGTGGTTCAGGCAACCGGTTTAACCGTGAGCTGTCGGTTAACGCCGAACTGCTGCTGAACATTTCGATCAAGGCACTGACCAACATGCTAGCGGCAAACTTGGAGATTGGGCTGCAGTACTCGCTGACAATTATATATCACGAGGACACAAAGCTGCGGGCGTTGTTCACAGATATGTTTACGACGATTCTGAACCAAGGCATTGACATTGACAGCTTGGGTGGCGACACCCCTGAGCACTGGAAGTCGCGTCTGATCGAGACGCTGGTGGATCCCGGGCTGAAGCTGCTGCTGGGAATCAACGAGGTGTGCCAAGTCCAAGACATTGACGAGCTTGGTGCAGCGCTGATCAACATCTACGAATCCCGCCAGCAGTCACGAATTATGTTTGAGCGCATCATCGCGATCGAACTGGAGCGGACCGACTCGGCAGCCGAGCTGTTCCGGCGCAACTGTCTGGCCACGCGGCTGCTGTCAAACTACGCCAAGCTGCACGGCGACGCGTACTTGAAAGCCACGCTGGTTCCAGCTATTCGCAAGGTGCTTGCACAGCCGCCGGGCACTCTGACATTTGAGCTGAATCCGAACAAGATGCCCGAGTCGGCCGACCGTGACCGCAACTTGGAGAATGTCGAACGCCTGTGCTCCCTGGTCATTGACGCAATTGTCGGGTCGGTGCACAACTTGCCACCGACACTGCGCTGGATCTGTAATCTGATCTACCGCATTGTGATCAAACGGTTCCCAGATGCTGGGTACACGGCGGTCGGCGGGTTTATGTTCTTGCGCTTCCTGTGTCCGGCGATTGTGGCGCCCGACGCGCACGGCATCTGCGCGCAGATCACAAACCCTGAGGTGCGGCGCGGGTTGCTGCTGTGCACTAAGATCACGCACAACCTGGCCAACGACATTCTGTTTGGCAACAAGGAGACGTATATGGTGCCGCTGAACAAGTTTATCTCGGAGAACCGTACGCGCACGATGAACTTTTTGTCTGAGATTGCCGAGCTGTCAGACGATACCGAGTCGCTTTACGAGGGCGGAGCCAAGAGCATTGCGTCCAGCGGAGCGGCGCAGCGGCCAAACACTGACTATGTAGCGTCCGAGGCCGACACAGATGCCAGTCAGGCGGATTCAACAGGCGTAGGCACCAAGGACTTTGTTGCCGTGCAGCGGTTTATCTTTGACCATCTGGACCGTCTCGAGCCGTACCTGGGGCGTGAACCGATAGTGCGCATCCAGCAGGCGCCAAAGCTCAGCGACAAGCGGCGCAGCGCACATGCGCGCACAGTTGCTGGCGCAGCGGCGGCGGGTGAGGGCAAGGCCAATGGCGATGCAGGACAGACCACAGCGACTGAGAATCTGTTTACGCAAGTGTCGTACTTGATGCGGCAGCTGGGTCCGCCGGCAGCGCCAGTCGAGGCGGTGCAGTCGAAGATTGCCGCAGTGGTGGAGACCAGCGCAGCGGCAGGCACCGAAGACATGTTTTACGAAATTCTGCGGCGCGACGCCGGACGCAACACCGATGCGATTGCAAAGAAGGCGATTGTGTATATCGGAGGAGTGTCGCGCGAGAAGCGGCCAGTCGTGTATGTGATTGCGCGGCGAATGCAGATGCATTACTTGGACATGGATCTGGTGATGCTGCATGTGCTGCGTATTCTAGAGTCACTGGCGACCAAGGGCTTTGAGGTGTTCTTTGACCTGACGCAGTTTGGGCCGGCAAACGAGGTGCCGCTGCAGTGGCTGCAGCAGTTCAAGCGCATTGTACCCGAGTCGATCCTGAACAACGTGCAGTCAGTGTACTGGTACAATGTCAACACGCACTTCCGCAAGTACGCCAAGCAAAGCGGACTTGAGCTGCCGCCAAAGCTGGCGCGGCGGTCGGTGTTCCCGCACAGCCTGAGCGATCTTCACGAGTTCCTGGCCAGTCCGCAGGCAGATTTGCCGCCGGGCACAGTGTCGCTGGACAGTGACAACGGGATCAACATTTCGCCGATATCGCGGGTGTCGCGCGCACATGCGCCGCTGCCGTGTATCGTAAAGGTGACGCCAGAGGCAGTGCAGATTACGGCACTGCGGCGGCAGGAGGTGTTTGGGCTGAGCACGTACTTTAACGATGTGTTCCACATTACTGAGATTTCAGATCTGCAGCTGGTGCCCAACACAGAGTTTGTCGAGGCGGATGAGAGCAAGAACCGCAGCGGGCTGCAGCGCACAGCCAGCCGCAACTCTGAGGGCGGCGATCGAGCACGCGCAGACGATCAGCTTGTGGTGATTCGATTTGAGGGCAGTGGTTCGGCAGTGACATTCAGCAGTCCAAAGTACGAGCTGCTGTATAAGGCAATTCGCAGTGCTCGCGCTCGCTATGCAACGCACACTACAGCGGCAGCAGCGGCGGCGGCGGTGCCGGAGCGGGTGATTCGTCCAGCAGATGTGCCGGGCACGCTGCTGAACGTAGCGCTGCTGAACTGTGGTTCCGAGAACGCGACACTGCGTATTTCGGCGTACCGCATGCTCATTTCAGTGGTGGCAACGTTCAGCTTGGACGTGGGCCACGAGCTGGCGTTTGCCAGTGATCTGTGTCTGCCGCCGAACCCGCTGCAGTTCATCTTCCGGATTTGCACGCGACTGAGCCAGAGCGCTCCGGACATGACTCTGGAGCTGCTGTCGGAGGCGCTGCTGGCGTTCACCAAGAGTCCACAGAACACCAAGCCGTGGATTCTGCATTACGCACAGCCATGGCTGCAAACGCTGGGACAGTTTACGCATGACACGGCGGCACACCCAGATGCGCTGTCGCGTACCCAGGATATTATCCGCAGCCTGATCCGCCTGCATCTGAAGGAGCCGACAATGTACATGCACTTTAAGGAGCATGTGTGGTCGCTTATTGCGCGCGTTGAAGAGCTGACCGACGTTGTGCTGGACATGCTGGTGACGGTGGCCATGGAGTACGGAGCGCTGACGGTCGAAACAGAGCTGATTGCTGACATGCTGGCCACGGTGGCTGGCAAGAACCCGCGCTACAACAAGCTTGTGCCGCGGCTGCGCAAGCTGGTTGCGCAGACATGCACCCTGAGCGTATCGCACATCTCGGCGCACCAGCTGTGGCCGGAGATTGCCGTGTACATGCGGCTGCTGCTGACGATAAGCTTCTCCAACTCCACGCTGGCCGAAGAGTATCTGCCCGACATTGCGTTCGTTACGTGCATGCTGCTGAAGGCTGGGCCGGGCATGATCCAGGCTACGCTGCATGGCATTGTGATGCACGTTGTGCACAGCTTGGCGCTGACGCAGTGCAACGGCGCGATCATCGACCAGACGTTCTCGTCAAGCATCACCGGCGCAAACAGCTTTGCTGGCAACCCAGTTCGCCAGCTGGGCGCAGAGGAAGTTGCAGATGCAGATGCAGGCGGCAGCCAGCTGTTGTCGCCATACGCACAGTTGGCGCAGCTGCTGGCGGAGCTGATCCAGGCGCGCACGCGGCTCAACTTTGGGCTGCGCGCCAAATCCACCAGTGCGGTGACGTTTATTGCGTCGTCATATACTCGTGGCGGAGCGGCGTCGACGCTGAATCCCGAAGCACTTATGGAGTACAAAGACGAGCTGGCAGCAGGCGGCAGCGGCAGCAGTGCGCACGAGTCGCCACGCGATGCGCTGGACAGCGTGGAGCGGGTGGCTCAGGTGTTTTTGCGCATCATGGACAACGCTGCGTTTGCGGGAGCCCGCGGCAATGCATGGCGAGCACGCTGGACTACGCTGGTGACGGCGTCGACGTTTGTGTTCAACCCAGCCATTCAGCCGCGTGCATTTGTGTTGCTGGGCAAGCTGGCAGCTCATGATGAAGTCGACGACGATTTGCTGTACCAGACGCTGGCTACGCTGCGTGGTGCGCTGGCGTCGTTTGGCGAGACCGACGAGGCGCTGCCAGTGTCTGTGCTGCTGTGTCTGGTCAACATGGTGGGCGGGCTGCCGCCAGACTCGTCGTACCTGGCGTCGCTGTTCTGGGTCGGAATTGCTGTCATGCAAATTGGACATCTGCCGCTGTACAAGGTCGGACTGAACCTGGTTGCCAAGGTCGTGCGCACGCTAGATGCCTGCGGTGCCTTTTTGCCCGAGAACGGCGACGGCTTCCAGCATTTCCTAATGTCAGCGCGTGTTGCAGTCGAAAAGGCAGCCGACCAAGTCGACGAGCTCGTTGGCATCAGCTTCCGCTCGTCGTTTAGCGCTGCGTTGTCCCTGCTGCTGCTGCGTGGCATGGAGGACATGAGCTCCAAGGACGAGGCGTACGAAGTACTGTTGCAAGTAATCGGCGTCGTAGCTTCCTGCCGCAAGTGGCAGCAGGCTGACCAGATCACCACGGACCGCAAGTGTGATTTGATCTTGCCGTACATGATTCTGATCTTGCCTACAGCGAGCATGCGCAAGGAGCTGGCGCATGTGTTTACCACTGCTGGGTTTGCCATTGGCGCCGAGGCCAAGGCCAGCTTGGAGCACGGCGGCTGCGTACGGCTGCTGGAGCAGGTCCACACGATCGATATTGCGCGCAAGTGCCAGTCCGATTACATTCTGTATCCGTCGATTTTGGCGGCTATGCTGCACAAGAGCCGGTCGGACCAGGAGATTACGATTCTGTACAGCGTGCTGGCCTCGAACATCACATGGGTAGACAGCACAATGAGCTTGCTGGTCATGGAGTCGCTGGCGCCAACGCTAACGTCGTCGATCACCAACAGCCATAGCTCAAAGCTGACGCACATGCTGCACGACGTTATGGTACGTCTGGCCATTACGCGCCCGAACTTTGATCCCGACGTGTTTATCCAGCAGCAAAGTCTGCTGCACAACGCGGGCAATATGACTGACATCGCTCATAGCCTGACCATCGACGCAATCGCTGCGACTACGCGCAAGTCAGTGAGTGCGTTCGCTCATGCGGCCCCAGCTACTGCGCCCATGTCGAGCCACCGTGTGTCCAATGCGCCGCCTCCCCGTGTGCGCGAAGACTCGACGGACCGCACGATGCGTGTGAGCACGCGGTCGCAGGACGGCGTGAGCATGATGAGCAAACAGTCGTCGACCCCGTCGCTGCCCATTGCGGACTCGTCGTTTGATCGCAGCATGGTGCCTGCTCATAAAGAGTACTTGGCGCGGATCGGGTTTGGCGGTCTGGGTCGTGCGATCACGTTTGATGGCAGCATGGTGCAGTGGCGCGAACTGGCCGAACTAGCCAGCTTGGTGGTCGACCAAATGCTCTAACTTTTTCTATTCTCGTTTATTAATTAATCCATAACAATCAACTATAGAAGTTTGTGAAAACTTATGCTCGTTCTTGGCTTGGCCCGGCCACCGCTATAATCTGCTCCATCTCATTTCCAAGCCCGCCCTCCATATGCGCATAAAACAAGTCTCCAGGCTTTGCCACTGTAACCAACCGTTTGCGTCCTTTGTTAACCTCCTCCAGCACTTTAACTGCCTTGTCGTTTAGTTCCTGCGAAATCTCATCCACCACCCACGACGACAACGGCTGGGTGGCCGGTTTAAGCTGTTCGGGAAACACAAGCCGTACCTTGGGCTGTGCCAAAACCGTCATAGTTTCCACGAGCAACGGAGTTTGAGCGGTTATTTCCTCGGTATTTAGAACGCTGATCGATGTGATGTATGGGCGTAGCGCCCAAGTGACGATTCCGGTCGATGAACCGGTCATACCAAGTGTGGTGAGGGCGAGGATCGTGCGAGCGGCCGATGGAACGGTGCTTTCGCCGGTGAAGAAAAACGGAACGGCGGCTGAAGCTCCAACAAAAGATGCTATAGACGCGAGTTTCATTACTTTGGCGGCTTTGGTGAGCCCTCCCTCGTATACTACTCGAGGCTGCATTGTGGTTTGAAACCGCTGCCCATACGCAACATGTAGCCGGAGCGCGCAAACCGCCGGCCCCACGGTTTTGGTGTGAAGCGATCCTATCCTTATCATAACAAAAAATTCAAGAGAAGAAATGTGATTTTTGTTTTTATCAACAATCAGGAAATTTAAAGAAAGATTAAGCAGCTACAGGCAGTTCCAAAAGCACATCAAATGCGCCTGTGCCAGACTTTACCGGCTGGCCCATGACAATACGTGCCGACGGGTTGCGCAAGTCATCAATGTCTCCGTACACTGTGGCTTCTTGCAAGAACGTGCACGTCGACTCAAAGCTCATTTTGGCCAACGGCGATGGGCTGGACGACAGACCCACGCGGTTGAACGGCTTGAATCCGCCCTCGAATGTCATATAATCGGCCACCAGACTCAGATGCCGCTTGTCGACGCCAATGTCGTACGCACCAAATACGTTGCCGATCTCGCGCATAATCGACATACGCGCAGCTTCCACGCCATATGTTCGCAAAATCGCCGCAATGTCGTTGGTATACAAATTGTTGATGTTGACCCACTCGTGTGACTTGGCCTTGGAATTGGAGATGTCTCCCAGAGACACAAGGGATGCTTCCCAGATGCCGCGGATGTTGGCGCCTGCTGTGCCGATCACCAACTCCGTGTCGTTTTCAAACTGCGCCTTGTTGACAAAGGCCGAGCTGATGCCTGGAATCTCCCGCACAACTGTGTCGCGCACTGCTTGTTCGGCCAAGTTGAGCATGAGGAACTTTGGCGTGGTTGCCGAAAACTGCATCTCGATCTCGGCATACGTCTCAGCGGCGTCCACAAAGTTGTACCCGACCACATGCGGGTACCGGTTCATCATACGTTGCCGCCGCTTCGCCATGTTGATGGCGTTGGCGCGCTCGATGTTCTCCTCATCTTCGCTCTCTTCTTCGCTCTCAGAGTCGGCCTCGGCGGTCTTGCCAGTGGCCATGTTGTCGAGCTGGTCAAGCTCGGCGTCAATGTTCTCCAGCATCTCCTTATCGTCCTCATCTGGCCCGTCGTACGACGTGTGCTCAGCACGACGCGACGCTGCCCGTGCGTCGTCGGCATCGCCATCGCCGTTGTCGTCTTCAATGTCTGACTCAACGTCCGAGTCATCTACTGCCGTTTGAGCAGCTGCTTCACCTTCGTCGTTGATATCATCGCTCTGGTCCTGGGCTGCCACGTCGTCGCTCATGATCGAGCGGTACGTGCGCTTGAGGTCCTTGGCCACCAACGCTTCAAGCCGGTTAACAAAGTGGTGCTCAATGGCATACTCAATGTCCGGGCTCTCAATGTCGTGCTCCTCTTCAAACTCGTTTGACGGGAACAGCTGTAGCCGGATGGTAAACTGCCGGAACCGCCGGTGGTCCGCTGAGCCCCGTTTGGCCGTCAACCGCTCCTTCACCTCGACATAGTCAATGACGTCGCTGAGCGTCAACCGCGACAGAGAGCTGGATATCGTCTCGGCCTGCTCCTTAGTGACGCCATCAGCCATGGGAATGTCCATCACCGGCGCGGAAATGTTGTCTGACGCGACCATTACAATTTCACGCAGACGTGGAATACCAAGCGTCACGTTCTTTGCGCCAAATCCAGCCAAATGGAAAGTGTTGAGCGTCATTTGCGTCGACGGCTCACCAATTCCCTGCGCTGCAATCAGCCCCACGCTCTCTCCAGGCTCGATCAGCGAGTGAATGTAGTTCAAGTATTGCAACATGCGGAAGTTGCGTGCAGTGCAGTCTGTGTTGGCCGCTGCCATCAACGCGCCTGTGTCGCTGACTGAGGCCAGCATCCGGTCTGCCCGTCCGTAAAGCGACGGCTGGCTCTTCTCGGCTCCGCTCTTCTTGCTCTTCTTCTCGCGCAACAGGTTGCTTGGGTTGCTGTTCAAGTAATTCTCCAGTTCAACGTAGAACCGCTCGGACACCGCACCCAAGTACCGACTCGGATTAAACCGCGAGCTGATCGGCTCGCCTTCAATGTCTGCAGCCTTGTACTCGCCCGACTTGCCAAGCAGCTTCTTTGCATACTTGCGCGCCTGCTCGTCATCCAGAACACTGGCCGCGCTAGTCGGATTGAACTTGTCGCGCAGTGCGCGGTAGTTGGCCGCCGCAAAGTCAAACTGTCTCAGATGCTGAGACTTTAGCACATCCAGGGCGTCCTCACCGTACTGGAACTGAATCACCGAGCCATCAGCGTCGCGCACCGTATAGTCGTAGTGCACCTGAATGCCCTCCAAATGCTTGATCAAGCAGCGCTGCAAATAGCCCGAACGCGAGGTCTTGACGGCAGTGTCAATCAGGCCCTCACGGCCCGCCATACAGTGGAAGTAGAACTCTTGTGGCTTTAGACCCGTCAGGAATCGGCTGGCCACGTAGCCACCAGCACGACCCGAACTGTCAAACGGCGCAAACGATGGCAAGCTCTTGCCGCTCACCATCAGCGGCACACGCCGACCCTCGAGCGACTGTTGACCAAGGCAGCAAGTGATTTGCGAAAAGTTAATGTTCGAACCCTTGGCACCCGACACTGTCATCACCGCCATGTTATTGTGTGGGAACGGCAAGTGCAGATGCGCTGGCAGACACTTGTCAATCAACGCACTGGTTAGCTTGCTCATGGTACCGGAAATGGTTCCATCCAGCTGCGCCAGCTTGTTGTCATGCCGCAGCACCTCCTCCATACGAATCTGGAACTCTTTCTTGACGTGCATGTCCGCCTCAAGCTTATCGGCGTTGTAATCGCTCAGACCAACAAACTCTAGCGCAGAGTTAATACCGTTTGGCTTTTGGTCCTTGATGATCTCCTTGCGAATCGCATCGCCCTCCTTGTCAAACAGCAAATCTTCCATGCGGCAACTGAATCCAATCTCTTGCAGGTAGCGCAAGAATAGACGACTCAGCCCTGACAGCAGACGACCGGCGTGCGTGGCCGAGTACAGCTCGTACACCGAGTGCACCAGACCGTAACTCGACGCACCAAACTGCGACTTGTCGAGAATGCCAACCAAAAGCTCGCCATCCAAAATCAGCACGCGCTCTTCTTCCTGTGCACTAGGACCCCAGTACTTTTTGGCTACCTTGTTCTTTGACACCAAGTTGAGCGGCGCATAGCCCCATGTAAGGTTGAGCAGCAGCGTAGAAATAACCTGCTTGCCCGTCCACATGGGCTTGGGCTTGAAGATTGCTGGTGGCAGCAGTTGAACTTTGCCGTCAGGCAGATGCGGCTGTGTCTCAGGACGCAGGGCCCAGTAGATGAGCTCCTGGTACTCGCTGCGTGTAAACATAGAGTCACGCTTGGCCAAGATGACACCGCCATCGACCGAGTCTTGAATCAGCCCACGCAGCGGTCCGCCGTCAGTCGGGTTCAGGTACGTGTTGTCGGCATCCATAATGTTGCGCAGCTCCGAGCGCGCTGCCTCGCTCTGGGGGAAATGCATGTTCATCTCATCACCGTCAAAGTCACTGTTAAACTGGTTACAGTTCATGTAGTGGAACCGCAATGTACGCTCTCCAGGAAGTACACGCGCACGCATACCAGCCATCGACGCACGATGCAGCGTCGGCTGCCGGTTCATCACAACCATATCGCCGTTGCGCAGATGCCGGTACACCTTCTTGTTCACATGCAGAGGGCGTGTCGTAAACACATTGCCCAGAGACCGAGGACCCAAAACGGCATCTTGGGGTGTCATCAGCTGGTTTGCCAGTGCTACACGCGACTCATGCGACAGCTGTCCAAGGAATATCAGCGACCCGTCCTCGTTCTGCACCGACTCGGCTCCCGGCCACGTCTCGGGACCATTAATCACAAGCTGTCTCATTTCCTTGACGTTGTGCGCCGTAACCGGCTCAGGATAGGTGAGCTTTTTCGCAAATACAGGTGGCACGCCGACTTCGTCCGATTCGAGATTGGGATCAGGCGAAATGACCGAGCGCGCAGCGTAGTTGACACGCTTGCCCATCATGTTCTGGCGGAACAGACCCTCCTTCTTTTCGAGAATCTGCCGAATACCAGGATCTGCAGCCTTGCCATTTTTGCCTAGCACCGGGTTCTTGGAGCTATCCATCACGTTGTTCACCGACTGCTGCAGCCGCACCCACGTGCTAATGACCCGCTCGTAGTTTAGTCCGCCCTGAGAGGCTTCTGCGGCTTCGGCAACTACGCGGCTGTCCACGTCGGCAGCATTCGCGTCAGGATCAACCACATTGCGCATAAACACACAGGTCTTGAGGATATCACCTAGGTACACGTTCTGCGGGTTCTCCATCACCTCGTCATTCATCACTGAGGCCGGACGGAACTTTGTCGGCGCGACTGGCAGAGCCTCAATAAAGAACATGTCGGCCAGACCAATTGGCGTGCGCACATTGGACGGCAGCGTCAGAGTCATTCCGAGGTTTTTGCTGCTTAGGATATCCACTGCGTTGGCCATCTGCGGATCACGCTGCTGGAACAGCAGACGAGTAAGTTCAGTCTCATTGCTAAACAGCAGACGCAGGTGATTGCGCAGATGAAGCGGCGTCATAAACACTGACGCCTTGGACGATGTTATGCCTGCAGTCTTCTTTGGGTATGCATCAATCGAATCGTACGTATCATCGCCCTCGCCCTCAGACTCTTCCGTCTCGTCTTCAGATTCTTCGTCGACATCCATTTCCGCCGCTGCAGCGCTGCCGTTCAAGCCAGACGTCTTGCCTTTCATTTCCTTTTCAATCGCCATTGCATCCAGCTCCATCACGTCGCGGTAGCTAAAGTTCTTGGCCTGCTGGGCTATGCGCTGCTTGTTTGTCAACGGCTCGCGGAATATCTTGAGATACCCATCGCGACGCAGCCGGGGCACCGGGCCGCGACAGTTTTGGCAAGTGAAATTGCGGCTGCGCGCAATCAAGTCCTTGATCAGCTGGCGCCGCACCTGGTTGACCATCGTCACCTTGTAAGTCGCCCGCGTCGGCTTGGCCAAGCAGTCATCCACATACTGTTTAATCCGATCAATGTACTCATCGGCCGACTCGCCGCCCTTTTTGTTGCTGGGAGCGTCCTCGTCCTCTTCCATATCGTCGTCGTCGTCCTGAGATTTGCCTGTCCGCGGCAGCAAGTTGTCCAAGTCGTTCGCCTCCTGAACAAAACCATACTCGAGCAGGCGCAACTTTGACACAAAGCGTATCGCCTATAAAATATAAATTGTATAGTTTTAGCATATATTCGCACTGATAGTGAAAATACACGCATGTAATGTTACTTACCGTTACACGCTTGAACGTAAAGTGATGGCAGTACGGGCAGCAGCCTTGTAGGAAACGGTACAGGGTGTCAAACATCATTGGGTTTACTACCACTGCTGGCAGCTCAATGTGCCCAAAATGGCCTGGGCAGTCAAAGTAAGACAGCGAGCATGTACCGCACAAGTGGTTACGCGTAAACGGGCCCATTGCCGGATCATACAAACCGCCGTTGGTCGGATTACCCAGAGAATCAAGCAGCACTGGATTCACCACTTGCTTCACCGACATCCGGCGAACCTCCTCGGGCTCATAGAACGTAAACGATACACCGTCAACGCGCGAGTTGACCGGCTGCGCTATATTCATGCTTTTGCTTTGTCGATCTTGTTGTTTTCTCTATAGTATTCCAAGGGAAGAACCCTGCAACAAGGCCCTTTTGTGCGCGACAGTTGGACAGAAATACACAAAAGAGACTAGATAGAGCAAAGTAGAAAAAGAATGTTGAGCCCAGCTCAAATAGGCACGATCAATTCACGCACAAAATTTTTTTCAACACACGTAGAGATCAATTTTTGTTGAATTAAATCTAGCAATTAACAAACATCCATAAATCACCGTTTTTCTTGACTTTTCCTTCATGAAGCAGCTTGGCGAGGTGCAACCGCGTATTGTTTTGCGCGGCAATTATTATACGGGGGTCGGTGATGTCGGTGTACACAGCACTGGTTATTTCCTCGAGTCTCCAGCCGCCGTTGCGTGGAATTGGAGGCGTATTTGGTGGTGAGCTGGCAAGCACAGCAATAATCTGCTGCTCACGCATGTTGCGGTGTGCAATGTAGCCCTCAATAACCCGAACGGCATTTGGTATGCCATCCTTATTCCCGCTTATAATTGGTCCGTGGCCTGGCAAAAGCATTGTCGGTCGAATGCCCAGCACTCGATCAAGTGAGTTCATGTACTGCTGGAGATCGTATACAATGGTTGTTCCGCGACCCAGCACCAGATCTCCTGTTACAAGTAATCGTTCATCGGCATTATTGTTAGTCACAATAAATGCCATGTGATCATATGTGTGCCCTGGTGTATATGTCGCTTGTAGGCGTATGTCTCCGACCTCAAACGTCTGCATATCTACAATATTGTAAAGCCGATTTTGCGATATCGCCAGAGCTAGATGGGCTTTTACATTATCTTGGTCATCTGTTGCCAGGTTTTTGTTTTTGTAAACCGCACAGCTGGAAGTAACGAGTTCAGGCATGGCCAACAAGCGATTGACGCCGCCAATATGGTCTGCATGCCAATGTGTCAGCAGAATCCTATCGATGCGACTGGTACCAAGGCACTGTTTTAGCAAATCAAAGTACCCTGGCTGCTCGCCGTCACCAGTATCAACCAAAACCCGCCGCTCGCCCTCACCAAACAAATAGGTGTTTGTGCCTTCGAGCGTAAAGGGACCCGGGTTAAGCCCCAGTATCCGGACTATTCCCCGAGTTATTTGCTTGACTGGCGATAGCTTGTCCATTTATCCGTCACAAAAATGTATAGATTATAAACAGCAAAAAACGCGGAAAGAAGAGAAAATATCAAGACACGAGTCAATCTCTGCTGACTGATCAAGCAGTGGGATCGTGACGTCAGCTTAACTTTCTGGGTACTCTTGTCGGTACGCGCTGCTCATTTGCTGGCGATACGACTCGAATTTATCATCAGCATCTTTACCAGATGTGTCTTTGGGTACATGCTGTTGAGCTGGCTCCTTGTGTATGCCAGTGCCAAGCGAGGCGCGCTCTACACGCTTGCCTCTGCCTCTGCCTCTGCCTCTGCCTCGACCTCGGCGACTAAATCTGCCACGAACAGTACTAAATCTGGTTGCTGGTCGAATAGGCTCGACAATCCCCTCGCTTGAAGCTCCCAGTCCCTGGCCTTGCTGCCACCCGAGCTTGGACAATAGCTGAAAGCCTATATTATCGCGGCCAATCGCCTTATTGATGTTAGTGGGGCGAGCAATAGCGTCAGAGTCGCTGCTATCCGACCCAGAACTACTTGTGCTATTGGACGATGTTGTGTATGATTCAGAGGTAGATTCCAGTGACGATTCGGTCGTATCTGATACATTCTGACCTTCGAGTCGCAGCTTGACCCGTTCCTGTCTGTGCTTCCATCTTTTTCGCTGCTCGCTGCCTTTGCGGCGGTCCCACAAGACTTTTTCTAAAACGCCTGGCTGCCAGCCATCCTTGTCCATGCTCATATCTGCAATCTCGTTGTCCTGGTCACTGGTCCCTGACAATTCATCTTTACGGTGTTCAAACTCGCCTTCGTTGTATATATAGCGAACACCTTTGTCAAAATCTGTTAAAGCCTGCGTGAGTTCGTCAGTTGGCTCCGGAGCTGGAATCTTGTCCGTAAACGTAGAAAGTCCAGGCACGATTGACTCTAGAAACTCTGGATCTTCTAGCTTTGAAGCTTGCAATGCAGAGTACGGCGTGTGGTCCTCAGTTATTGCTGTCACCATGAGCCCTGCTGGAAGTTCAAAGTATCGGTGAGTGGAGCAATTTTTGGCTTTTGCGTTGTCTGGCGACTTTGCATTGCATATCTCCTGGCCATGTTGGGGAGTTGTAGCAGTGACTGCTGGTAATGGTAATAATGGCGGCGGAGGCATTGGGTACGGCGGTCTTGCCGAATGGTATAAAGGCGGTGAAGGCGGTCTTCCTCTACCGTTCGTACTAGAATGTTGCTGCAGTTGTGTCACACGCCATTGGTAATACAAGTGCAACGGCGAGGTTTCGAACAAAAAGTGGTACTTTGGGTCGTTCCAGTGCGACTGTTTGACCATCTCAACCACCGCTGGGTTGCGTGCTTGCGTCTCTGCCATTTTTTCAATAAAATTATTTTCGTCTGCAGACAGTACCGGCCGTGGCTGCGGGCGTACAAATGGCATAAATGGTGGAGCAGGTGGAGCGTGTCCAGGCCATGGACGAGCACTTGGTGGTCTATTATTTGGTCTATATGCCCGATGTTGTTGGCGATTCTGTTGGTGCTCCCATGGCTGCATTTAAAGAAAATAAGGAAAATTATAAAGAATACATAAAGTTGCTAATTCGATATTTCGTTTCTGGGTAAAACTTAAAGGCAAATCAAGCTCTGATCAGTGCCCATGCCTTTAACAAAAACATCAATATTTCCAAACAGCTAAAAGTTGTCCTTCATCTGGCGCACAGCGGCCAGCACCTCGACTGGATCAGTTTTGCCAGTAGCCTTTTGCAATGCGGGCTGATCCACGCGCATAAATGGGTTGGTATCAAGCTCTTCGCCAATAGTGCTGGGCATGGTTATCGACAACGCAGCACAGCGCAGGGCTTTGGCAATGAGATCTGAGTTATCTCCATCGACGCTGCGTGCAAACTTAAAGTTAGAATTGGTATACTCGTGTCCAGCATACACCTTGGTGTCTCTGGGCAGTGCCGCCAGCTTTACATTGAGCGAGTCATACATGTCCTGAGGCGTGCCCTCGAATAGCCGCCCACAGCCGCCAACAAATAGTGTATCTCCGGTAAATACCACGCGCTCGTCGTTGAGCTTGTCCTGCACATAGTAGCAAATGCTGCTGGTGGTGTGGCCAAATGTCTGGATTACACGTACATGAAGTGAGCCCAATGTGAACTCTTCACCATCTTGAAGCTGCTTGGTCATTGATGGAATACGCAAATCGCCACCAAAAATCTCTAGGCCTGGTTTGGCCTTTGCAACCTCGTTGTTCCCACCCGAGTGGTCGGCATGGTGGTGGGTTGTCAGCACAGCTTCAAGCTTCATTCCAAGGCTTTCGACCTGTGCCAGTACCTTCTCGGGATCTACTGGATCAATAACAGCAACTCGCTTTCCTTCTGTATCAACAAGAACATAGGCGTAGTTGTCTGAGAGACACGGCACTGGAATCACTTTCATTGTGCGAGCTGTTGTTGTGTGGAATGCTGCTACAGCGGATATGGATGGTGAATACAGACGCGTGTGTAGCGCTAATTTGCAAAGTCGACCAACAAGCATTTATAAAGTGAACAAAAAGTAAAGCCGAACAAAGATCGCACGATACACACTTGCTACAAACTCGGAGTAGGGTATGTAATTTGATCAACATTGATCGAGTCAATTTGACGTAAACAATTTTTGTTTCGTTTTGTATTTAGTAATTTTGTATGTTTATGCTATAACTTTCGCATCTAAATTGCATTATAATGACAACACGGAGACTGAGTATTTACCCAAACAGCCAGAGCTTTGAGGACAATTTGTTCGAGCTGCAGCGTAGCTTTTCGTCTCTGGCCAAGAACCTACGCGAGCTGGACGGCATCAATGACAGCCTCCTGTCGTTTAACAAGAACTTTGCCGTGTTTCTGCAGGGCCTGAGTCTGAATAGCGAACGGCTCGAGTTCCCTGAAGCACCGAATGCCAGCTCGTACGCACTTGCCGAGCGACCCATGACGCCACCCTCTCCCGAGCCATTGCCGTCCATCGACGAGCCAGCTTTCAACTGCAACGCGCAATTCCAAGAGGAGCACGATGCTTCCTCAGCAATTCCTCGCTCTCGGGCACCTGCAGGCAAGGTCTCTGGGCAGCAAAAGAAGAAGGTGGTTATTAAAGCCGGAATTAAGCGGCGAAAGCCTGTGTTTCAGACACGCAAGATTACAGACCTGCTGGCAGCACGCTTTAGGGATCAGCCACACAAGAACGCTATTGAGCAGATTCTCAAGGAACTCAACATGAACCGCGATGGAATGTATGTGCACGAGATTGTGCGCGACGTGGGCAACCTGACACGCAGCAAATGCATGGACTATATGAACGCACTGGTGCATACTGAAGCGGTCGTGCGCATCAACAAAAAAGGACACCTGTTTTATCTCGATCCAGAAAAATTTTCGCAGTAGATTTGCCTTTTTCTGACAACCGTGGTGGTAGCGTACTGCGCGTATGCAACGTGGGTACACAAAGATCTGTTACTGTCACTGCGTAACTTCTGAGTACGGCTTTGTGCCTCCAAAAACAGTTTTTGTGTACTATACATTTTGCAACGATGTGAGATATCCTCTGTCAGAGGCGTGCGAATGAAATTGGTCATTGCTTCCGCTTGTTACCATGCAGGGCGCCGGGAATGGAAATATGCTTCTTCAAACTCAGCGCCATTTGTTGTGGCAAATATTGGCCAAGCCGCAATATGAAAATGTAGATGTGCCTTTTTGTACAAATACACTTTCATGAATATCATGTGTCTGCTGAGGTATATCTGGCAAGCAACTTTTGCATACGAGTGCTATATCGTCCATTTGTTCGCCCTGGGAATAAAGTAGCAGCAAAAATGGGGAGATGGGGGAGCAACATTTGAGCAAAATGGCGGTTTCATCAATAACCATTTACTGATTTTTGTGTTTTTGTTTATCTTTCGTTTGCAGCCATCAAGCAGTTGTTTCCATTCTTGGAGAGAGCGCCATTTCTCGCATTCTTCACCAAGACAAAATAATAAGCGATTCGGCGTTTTATTTCGGTGGGAATTATAGTAGCAAAAGGCGTGCAACGAAATGGAAACAAAATACTGGAGGGAGCAACTTTGAACATGCTAGGTTTTTTTGCTTTCATATTTCTACATTCCATTTCTTTGATAGCTTATTTAGGGCCATTGGATACACCAGTCCTTTTTATTCTAAAAGCTTTTATGCTTTAGGGTGTTATACCAGAGATTGTGCAAAAACAGACTCTCCCTACTTTTTCTGATTGTGTTTACTTGGACCGTTGCTGCGAGCTAGTGCACTTGAGGTGACGGTTTGTACCAGATATGGGCGACCACGAATGGACAGGCTCAATGTCATATGCAGATGATATTATGGCCAGCCGGAGCTATAACAACGTGGGGTCGGCACGCGCGCCTGTTAGTACTGGCAACATGATGCCACCGACCAACAGCGCAGCAGCAATGTCATCACGGACACTGCCTAATTTTATGAGTCAAGCGCGCAGCGACAAGGGTAGCCATACAGATGGCTCACCGCAGCGAACACCAAGCGAGCGGACCGCATACAACGACGGGATGATTGCAACTGACAAGCCGCAGGGCATGCACGAGACCGTCGAGGATGTCGAGATAACGGGCACGCGGCGGACATGGGCGTGTATGACGTGGGCACTGACATGGTGGATTCCATCGCCGTTTCTCAACTGGTGCGGACGTATGAAGCGGCCGGACGTGCGCATGGCCTGGCGTGAGAAGGTGGCCATTTGCATCATCATTTTCTTTATATGGTGCGTGCTGCTGTTTGTTATTATTGGGCTTGGCCTGGTTTTGTGCCCCAAAGAGTATGTGTGGACAATGGATGACCTTTCCGGCCACAATTCGCCCGACGATGCATACGTTGCGCTGCGTGGTCGCGTGTATGATATTTCCGAGTACATTAACCAGAAGCATGGAACCAGTGGATATCCGGCGACAAAGGATCTGATGATGATGTACGCTGGCCAGGATGTCAACGTGTCGTTTCCACTCTCCGTGCGCACGGCGTGCCCGTCACTGGTGTCGGCCAAAACTGATCCAAAGTATGCAATGTATCTGACTGTCGCGGACATCAACGCGATGCAGACGTACCCGTTCACGCACAGAGTCGGCACGCTGTCCAGCTCCAAGGAACTCAGCGATCAGTCGTTTTATGCGCGCTACGTGCTGCCAACCATGAATCTGTTTAAAAAGGGCGACCTGGTGTGGGACTATGACTGGGTCAAGAGCATGCACAAGGACCAGGGCAAGTACTGGCGCGTCATCAACAAGGAGGTTTTCAATATGGAGGACTACTTTGCCACCGTCAACTCGCCGGTCAACACAGACGACAAGTGGCGCTTTCTCAACAGCCATATTGAGAACATATTCGACGACAAGGGCGCGGGAGGCACCGACGTTACTGACGGGTGGGAGCGCATTCCATGGGGTCCGCGGGAGCGCCAGGCCAACTACAACTGCATGAAGAATCTGTTTTACGTCGGCAAGATTGATGACCGACAAAGCGTACGCTGTCTGTTCACCAACTACATGCTGTTGGCGTTTGCGTGTGTGCTGATGGCAATTGTGCTGGTAAAGTTCCTGACGGCGCTGCAGTTTGGCAACAAGAGACGTCCAGTTCCACCCAGCAAGTTTGTCGTGTGCCAGGTGCCGTGCTACACCGAGGATGAGGCGAGTTTATCCAAGACCATCGAGTCTCTTGGCGGTCTGGACTATGACGACAAGAAAAAGCTTATTTTCTTGATTTGCGACGGCAACATTGTTGGCTCAGGCAACGACCGACCGACACCGCGTATCGTGCTAGATATCCTTGGTGTGGATCCAGAATATGATCCACCGGGTCGTGACTATCTGGCCATCGCTGAGGGATCGCGTCGCCACAACATTGGCAAGGTATATTCTGGCCTGTACGAGTTTGAGGGCCATGTTGTTCCGTTTATGGTGGTTGTAAAAGTCGGAACTCCCGAAGAGGCCAATCGATCCGGAAACCGTGGTAAGCGCGACTCGCAGATTCTGCTCATGTCGTTCTTCAACAAGGTGCACTTTGACCTGCCGATGACGCCGCTGGAGCTTGAGATGTTCCACCAGATGCGCCATATCATTGGTATCGATCCGCACAGCTTTGAGTACATCCTGCAGGTCGACGCTGACACAGAGGTGATGCCGGACTCAATGTCGCGCCTAATTGCTGCGTGTTCGTCAGACCAGCGCATTGCAGGTATCTGTGGCGAGACAATGTTGGGCAACGAAAACAAGAGTTGGACTACGATGATGCAAGTGTACGAGTACTTTATCTCGCATCATATGGCCAAAGCGTTCGAGTCGTTGTTTGGATCAGTTACGTGTCTGCCAGGCTGCTTCTGCATGTATCGCTTACGCAGCGCTGACGGCAAGCCGCTGTTGATTGCCAAGCCAGTACTTGAAGCGTATTCTGAGCTGCACGTGGACACTTTGCACAAGAAGAACCTGCTGTCACTGGGCGAGGACCGGTACTTGACGACGCTGATGATGAAGCATTTCCCAATGTCAAAACTCAAGTTTATCCAGGACGCAAAATGCAAAACGATTGCGCCTGAAAAGTGGGCGGTCCTAATGTCGCAGCGTCGGCGGTGGATCAATTCCACAATTCACAACCTGGCGGAGCTGATGTTTTTGCCGGACATGTGCGGGTTCTGTTGCTTTTCGATGCGGTTTGTCGTGTTCCTGGATCTGTTTGGAACCATCACTATGCCAACGACGGTATTCTATTTTGCGTATCTCATCTATGTCGCGGTTACTGGGCTTGCTGATGTCGGTTACATCTCATTGATTCTGATCGGTGCTATTTACGGCGTACAAGCGATTATCTTTATCCTGCGGCGCGAATGGCAACACGTCGGATGGATGATCATCTACATTATGGCCTACCCGCTATGGTCGTTTGTGTTGCCCGTGTACTCGTTCTGGCACATGGACGACTTTTCATGGGGCAACACGCGTGTGGTGGTAGGCGACGGCATGCGTAAGATTATTATACAGGACGACAAGCCATTTAAGCCCGAGTCGATTCCGCAGCGTCGGTGGATGGAGTACGAGACGGACCTTATGGCTGCTGGAGTCTTGAACGCGCCGCCGCCCAACATGAACCCGAATGCTGGGTCAAGCAAAGAAGATGACCGCGGGACGGTGTATAGTCGGCAGTCGGTTGCCATGTTCAGCCATATGCATACTGGTAGCGTCTATGGACTTCCGAACGCGGCGTCAGTTATTGGCCCAAATGGCGCACACGCTGACTACATGATATCGCGACCAGGTACTCCCGGAGCTGTTACAGCAGCGGGTGATCAGCGGTATTCGATTGCGGCAACCAATCCGCTTGGAACGTTCTCCTATAATGGAACGCATTCGCCAGCGGCAACATCAGCTCGGCCGCACACAATCGTGTCATCTTCGCAAGCGCTGGCTCCAAACTTTCCGTTTGCCAGCGGGTCGTTTGAGTACGGCTCGGGAAGCGCGACTGCACTGGACATGCATCAGCGTCCTGCATCGTCGTTTATAACACCGCACTCGGCTGGCAGTCTGCACTTGGATTTGACCGGCGACGTGCCGTCGGACGACCAGATTGTAAGTGCTGTCCGTCGCATCCTAGCGGCATCAGACTTGACGGTGATGACCAAGAAGAAGATTCGTCAGCAACTGGCTCAAGAGTTCAATGCTGATCTGGCTAGCCGCAAGGACTTTATCAGCAGCGTTATCGACCGCATGCTCTCGGGTCAGATGTAGCACAAAACAGAATATTAATTATAGCTTTTATTACCTTTTTCAATATTGCATTTGCCATTAAACACACTGAATGACTTGATACGTAGAACAACCGCAAATAATTGTTTTAGAGAATATAACTAGAAAGAAGCTCAGAAATAACGCTGGTGTTATTAATCCTGCTCGTCCTCGATCTGCGGGGCCAAGTAGAAGCGAATGTGGCCCATGTCCGAAATCTTAAACTCAAACATCACTGGAGCGTCCTCAATGAGGTTGATCGTGACGCTGTCAGTCAGCGGTGCAGCCTTGGCAAAGTTTGCCAAGTACTTTAGCGCCAGCGAGTGATTGACGGGCTCGGTAATGTCAACAGTGGTTGTGGACGATGAACCCTCCTCGTCAATGAGCTTCTTGTGTCTGAGGAGAATGCTGCCGTTGCCGTCGTCGCCGTTGGCTGAAAACCGCACGCCCTGCTTCGTGGCATCAATAGTAACCGCGTCACCAATGCTCATCAGGTCACGCACAATGCGGGCAAACTCCTGAGCGCTCATGGTAACTGTTGCCTGGTAGTCCATGTCGGGCACATCGACCGAGTCAATGTCAATGTCCATCAGCTTCAGGTTGAACTCACTGACACGGTCCTTGCCCGTGCTCTCAAACGAGATAGCCAGTGTCTCGGCCTTGTCAACGGCTCTGATCTGTACCTGATCATCGTTAGCTGCGCACTTGAGGATCTTGCTAAACGAGTTCAGGTTGATGCCCAGCGTCTGCGAGCGGTCACAGCGGTACTCGCTGAACCCATCGCTGCGCAGGTGCAGGAACGACAGCGCAATGTGCGACTTGTCCATGGCCTGTAGTCTGATGCCCGTCTCGGAAAAATCAAAGTTGGCCTCGTCGACCAGCTCCTTGACGGCCTCGATGATCTTCTTGAGAAGGGACGCTTGGGGGAGAACTGCCTCAATCATGATGTTGCGTTTAAAGTGTAAACAGAAGCTTTAGCTTGGCTGCGTAAGAATGTACAGAGACAAAAAGAAAGTAAATACTGGCAAGAGTGAAAAAGAACTTTAAGAAAAAGGTTTTTATTCAGACTGATTAATTTTGTAAACAAGACGCGTGTGCGGCTCGGTTCGACAGAGAACGCGTGATCGCGTTTGGCTCGATGCATGGCTCACAAACCGAGCCGAGCTGTTTGAAGGCTTGCGGCTTAGCTAGCCAAACATCCAGCCAGCTCTGCACTATCCCAGCTCCATTGTCTTTTTAAGCATGTCTCGCTCAGAACTGGCACCGCTCAGCATGCTCCGTGCCTGCGCCTCTGGCCATTTGCAGACAGTCGCACAATGGGCGTGGATCATTTTGTTGTAGCAATTTTTTCCCATCCTGCGGCGACTTGAAAGCCACAATGCCTGACAGAGCCATGTTGGGCAGTAACAAATAGCGTTGCTATTTAATGCATGTGTTCCAGAGCCAGAACACAGCAATGATGGTGCTGGGAAAATTACCAGTGCGTGCTGGGCGAAGGCAAAGTGGCAGAGCCCATGCTTTCGCCTTCTTCTTACCACTACCTTGTGCTGTCTTTTTATATATTTTGCCACACGCTCTGAGCGCATTTGGATATAATTTTGTAAGTGTGGATGCTTGAATAGCATGCTGTATTTAGCAGCCTTTTTCTGAAACCGAGTGTTTCCTGTGCAAGTCCATTTCTGCTCCGTGAGCTGATCTGAATGTTTCCAGTTTCTGGGCCAAATACAGGGAATACCCCGGCCTCTGTCTACATTGTCCTTGTCGCCGAGCACGGCTACTTGGCCGAGCAGCATGGCTCCCCCGTTGCCCAACTGCAACCTGTAATCCATAATTGCTCCCTCTTATCCACCAACAACGGCCGGGTCAGTTCCAAGCATACTATTTGCAGACGGATACAACAAAATACCGTTTAGCACAATATTGCCTGGTGGACATTTTTTCTTGCCTGTTTTATTTAGCTTTAGATATTTGCTAGTCATTTGCTGATATATTTGCTTTAGCGGTCTAGGTTAACTCGCTCGTAAATACATTTGCTACTGTTGGCACATTGGATTTGGGCCCATGGATAGCCAACAAAGGCAATCGCACTACCATTTGCGGCCTGACGAGACCGGCTCAACGGTCAACGACTTTGGTACCCGCAACATGGCATACTCGCGCAGCGGTGGGGTTGACAACCCTTTTGACGACCAGGCCTCGGCGAGTCACGCCGGCAATCCGACCCAGCGCTCGATGCTGTTTGGCAACGCACAACGGCCGCCTGGCGGGTTTGGTAACGAGAAGGAAGCACAGATGGACGCATTTGCCATGAAGCAAAATACCGCTGGAGTTACCGGCGGCACAGGTGGCGAGGGCAACGTGGACAAGGGCGAACACGAGCACATTGAAGACCTGGAGACAACCACATCCCGACGCATGTGGGTATTTACTACATGGGCACTAACGTGGTGGATTCCGTCGCCGCTGCTCGGTCTGTGCGGACGCATGAAGCGACCGGACGTGCGCATGGCCTGGCGCGAAAAGGTGGCCATTTGCGTTATGATTGTCTTCATGTGGTTCTTCCTGCTGTTTATTATTATCGGCCTTGGACTGATTCTGTGTCCCAAGGAGTACGTCTGGACGCTTGACGACGTGTCGGACCGAGCCACCGAGAAGAGCTCATACGTTGCCTTGCGCGGGACTGTCTACGACGTCACCGACTTTATGAAGCAAAAGCACGGCACGTCGGCGTACACCTCAACGATGGACCTCATTTTGCAGAGCTTTTCTGGAAATGACATCAACGCCTCGTTTCCTATTCCGGTACGGGTGGCCTGCCCCCAGTTTGTTACTGCCAAAGACGACCCGAACTATCTGTACTTTTACCCGGTGCAGGGTGCCTCGGAGGTCGACCCGGACCAGGCCAACATGTTCCAGCACACGATGAACCGTGATCCAACGTCAAAGAACCTTCAGGACCCAAACTTTTTTGCAAAGTACGCTCTGCCCACGATGCAAAAGTTCAAAAAGGGCGGCGTGGTCTGGAAGTTTGACTGGATCAACAGCATGTACAAGGACCAGTCCAAGTACTGGCGCGTCATCAACAAGGAGGTCTTTAACTTGCAGCCGTACTTTGACGCATCCAAGGGTGGCCTGAACGTTAACAAAAAGTACAACATCCTCGATAGCCGGCTTGAAGAAATCATGGATCAGAACGGGTTCGGCACAGCGGACGTCACCAAAGACTGGGACGGGATCAATTGGGATCCAGCAACGCGTGCATCAAACTACAACTGCATGAAGAATCTGTTTTACGTTGGTGATGTTGACGACCGTCAGAGCGTACGCTGTCTGTTCACCAACTACATGTTGTTGGCGTTTGCGTGTGTGCTGATGCTGGTTGTGCTGGTAAAGTTCCTGACAGCGCTGCAGTTTGGCAACAAAAAACGACCAGTACCGCCTAGCAAGTTTGTCGTATGCCAAGTGCCGTGCTACACCGAGGACGACGAAAGTCTGGTAAAGACTATCAATTCGCTGACTGCGCTCGAGTACCAAGATAACAACAAGCTTATTTTTGTTATCTGTGATGGTAACATCATTGGTTCTGGTAACGACAAGCCGACGCCGCGCATTGTGCTGGATACGCTGGGAGTAGATCCGGAATATGATCCTCCAGGTCGTGACTATCTGGCTATTGCCGAGGGATCGCGTCGCCACAACATTGGCAAGGTGTACTCTGGCCTGTACGAGTTTGAAGGTCACGTTGTTCCGTTTATGGTGGTTGTCAAGGTCGGCACTCCCGAAGAGGCCAATCGGTCCGGAAATCGCGGTAAGCGCGACTCGCAGATTTTGCTCATGTCCTTCTTCAACAAGGTGCACTTTGACCTGCCGATGACGCCGCTGGAGCTTGAGATGTTCCACCAGATGCGCCATATCATTGGTATCGATCCGCACAGCTTTGAGTACATTCTGCAGGTCGACGCTGACACAGAAGTTATGCCAGATTCGTTGTCGCGCCTAATTGCTGCGTGCTCGTCAGACCAGCGCATTGCAGGTATCTGTGGCGAGACAATGCTGGGCAACGAGGGCAAGAGTTGGACTACGATGATGCAAGTGTACGAGTACTTTATCTCGCATCATATGGCCAAAGCGTTCGAGTCGCTGTTTGGGTCGGTTACGTGTCTGCCAGGCTGCTTCTGCATGTATCGCTTACGCAGTGCGGATGGCAAGCCGTTACTAATTGGCAAGCCTATTGTCGAGGCATACTCTGAGCTACACGTGGACACTCTGCATAAGAAGAATTTGCTGTCGCTTGGCGAGGACCGGTACTTGACGACTCTCATGATGAAGCACTTTCCGCAGTACAAGCTCAAATTTATTCAGGACGCAAAGTGCCGGACGATTGCGCCTGAAAAATGGGCGGTCCTGATGTCACAGCGTCGGCGCTGGATCAATTCGACCATTCACAACCTGGCGGAGCTGATGTTTTTGCCAGACATGTGCGGGTTCTGCTTCTTTTCAATGCGGTTTGTCGTGTTCCTGGATCTGTTTGGAACCATCACTATGCCGACGACGCTTGGCTACTTTATTTATTTGATTTACGTGGCAGCTACCGGACTTGCTGATGTCGGCTACATCTCGCTTATTCTGATCGGTGCTATTTACGGTGTACAGGCGGTCATCTTTATCCTGCGGCGCGAGTGGCAACACATTGGGTGGATGCTTATATATCTGCTCGCGTATCCGCTGTGGTCGTGCATTTTGCCTATTTACTCGTTCTGGCACATGGACGATTTCTCGTGGGGCAACACGCGTGTGGTGGTAGGCGACGGCAAGCGCAAGCTTATCGTTAAAGACGACAAACCCTTTGATCCAAAGTCCATTCCGCAGCGTCGGTGGATGGAGTACGAGACGGACCTTATGGCCGCTGGAGTTTTGAACGCGCCGCCGCCCAACATGAACCCGAATGCTGGATCAAGCAAAGAAGACGAGCGCGGAACTATGTATAGCAGACAGTCGGGTGCAATGGGCAGTGCCAGCCGGTATGGCGGACACACGCCTGTAGCCGGCCCTCCGCGTGCGGGAACGCCTACGACTGTTATTAGTGGATCAGGCAGCTTTGATCCGCGTCTTCAGCTTTCGACACCCGTAGCTCAGGCGCAGCAGCAGCAGCAATATCAGTCGGCCCAGGGTGCTGGCGAAGCGCGGCCAATGAGTACTGTGGGTGGAGTAACGATGCCTGCGGATGGCACAATGGCCTCTCGCAGCGCTTCATACTACCAGTACTCGCCCAACCCTACTAGCTACTACGACAACGCGGCATCTCCAGCTCTACACAACTTTGGAATGTTTGGTTCTGCTGGATCAGGAAGTCCACATTCACCCAGCCAGACTGACTATTTTAGCTCGCCTGTATCAGGCCAGCCTAATACGCACATCCGGACAACACCAGGTGCCAACGCTTACAATACGCTTCCTCAGCAACAACAGCAGCGCGAATCAATGTTTAGCAATGTATCATACGGTGCGCAATCAATGTATGGGCAGCCGGTGCCTGGAAACAGTGCGCTTTTGGGCGGCGGTACACCAGGAATGATGACTGGCGGAATGCCAACCGACGAGCAACTGGTTGAAAGCATCAAGCGCATTCTAAGCTCGCAGAACCTCAATAGCGTCACCAAAAAGAGCGTTCGGGCACAGCTTGCTACAGAATATGGCGTTGATCTAAGCGCTCGCAAAGAGTTTATTGGCGACGCAATTGAGCTTATTCTTGCTGGCCAGCTCTAGTTTTCTTTTGAATATTTTCATGTTTAATTTGTATTCAGAAAACTTATTCATTAAAGTACAGAGATGTAAATGACGTCGATTGCAAGTTTCTCCGCAGAATGTCAATCAGTTTTAGCTCCGTTTTTCGGTGCCTTTGGCTTGAGCGCTATAGCCACGCCTTTTAAAGATCTGCAACATTTTGAATAAAGTGCTAGTTTCACGTGAATTTGTAGCTCTACTTGAACTCTGGGCTAGAGCATTCAGATGCCATATAATAGCTGCGACATTCACATGTTGGTGCAGCCTTTGCAAGGAAGCGGAACATTTGAAGCGTAATTGTTCTTTTTTGGCATTTATTTAAAAAGGGGCCGCTTGTTCCGCTAATGATTGCCAGCGGAGAAGATTTAGATACACGTGCTACAAGCGTTTTAGTGCGCCTATTGGAGGGATAACGCATGTGCTTTTATGTTAGGACACGGCCAACCAACCGTTTTTGCAATATATTCTCGAGCCAATGCAAAGCATGTGTTTTGTATAAAAGGAACTTTACTCCTCTTGCCTTTTCACTACTCTGCACACACACCTTTCTGTTTGACAACTAAAAACATATTTTGTAACAATAAAACATGGGTTTGCTTAGTAGCTTTGCCTCAACAGCCGGCGCTGCTTTCTCGATCGCAACTTCGGGAAACTATGAAATCGACTGGAAAGATCCCAAGGTCCGGGACGCGGTCATTGTTCACTGGAAAGAGGTCAAGGAGAAGGCCGATGCTGCATTGCCGCTCGCTGGCTTGCGCCTAACAAAAGAACAAAAAGCAAAGCTAGATGAACTGCTCAAGCAAAAGGGTGTGTTCCCCGACGAGCCTACTGATTACTTACTCGATAACCTTCCAGATGCTATTCCGCCAGCAAGCCTCAACCGCATTATTGGAGGCGTAATCGATGACTGCCTCAAAAACCACGACCATAAAGAAGTTCCCACTATTTCGGCTGGAACGGAATAGGCAGATAAATAGATTGAAACCACTACTGTTGCTGCGCGCTGAGCATTTTAAACCTTTAAGTAAATAAACATATACAATGCTTAAAACCACAACATATTTGCTAGGGTGTAACATACTGCCCAACGTCATTAGCTTTGACCAGCTTGGCAAAGTACCCACCAGACTGCAATGACTGCTAGTGAGGACCAATTTTTAACCATATTAGTGTTATATACTGACTTATTTAGAAGTAAACATAAACTAAATGATTATAAATATAGATGCACTATGGCTACGACAGCAACAAATATAAGGCGAAAATACTCCCTATATGTACATTGCTTACTCTGTCATTTTCGATTTGCTTGCACATTTTTCTAATACACGTTTTAATCGTTATCCATATGCTATACCTGTGGAAACCATTAAAGTAGTTCTTATACAAAAATCCAAATTACCCTAGAATTATTCATGCATGATTTTACCACATTGTGGTTTCTCTTTGGCGTATTTTTATTTAAAAGCTGGTATTTCTAGTAAGAGCTTAGGAAGAAAAAAGAGTTGCTGCACAAGAATACAATAGATCGCTTTGGGCGTTTGGATGCAACCATCCGTTTTTGTTCATCTCCACCGCATCGGTGTTTGTTTTGCAAACACACTTTTTGGGGAGAAATAACACAAGCCCGACCAAGTTTCAAGCTGGATTATGTCTTCTAAATTGACAAAGCAAATTCCAGAGATTTTCCACGCGTATCGGTTAACGGAGAACAGGTGACTCTGACGCAAGCTGCTTGTCATATTGTGTATTGTCCGTGCTTTTGGTCCCAGAAAGACAGGTGAGAAACCAGA
Source organism: Coemansia sp. RSA 2131 (assembly GCA_027578375.1). Lineage (NCBI taxonomy): Eukaryota > Fungi > Kickxellomycota > Kickxellomycetes > Kickxellales > Kickxellaceae > Coemansia > Coemansia sp. RSA 2131. Next base: position 103,527 of record JANBSS010000003.1, on the reverse strand, counting down.
TCAATACGCTGAAAGACGTCAGGTGCCAATGGTCAAGTGGCCACCCAGTTTGCCCGCAAAAGCAAGGTGTTATCTTCCAAAGATGCGGGAAAAAGCCGCTGACACAAAAAGATTTGGGGATGTGCAATGTTGCTCCTTTTTTGCTGCCTGATTTCAGACAAATAAAAACCCCGGTTCTATCGATGTGTAGAACAACTAGCAAACACGCGAATAGAGCTGCCGCTGCAGCCTTGATTCGGCATTGCACGAAATTTATGCTTCCAACCATGACGAATTTGCAAAGCTTTCCTAAACACGGCGCCTGGACACGACATCATGCGCAGCATTTAAATTCCGCTGCTTGGGCACTAAATGGCTGCTTTTGTGTGAATTCCAACTATTATCTTCTATCAGCGAGATCACGACGGCGGCTCGAAACGGTCTTTTCAGAGGTGCCCATGTTGTGATCGGCGCTGCACAAGGCAAGCGGGTCGGCAGTTTGACCAATCACGCGGCGAAAAGAGCTACAACAGGGGCGCGCTCATGCAGGTCAAGAAAGGAAGTCCGAGGAAAGATGGCCAGAAAATACGGATTTACGCGCGCGCGGGGGACAAAAATCGGGAAACCGCAGGAAAACAATTGGCTGGCCCGTTTCCCATCAGACTGCGGTCCTGAGCATGGTCTGCACGAGCTCGTATCTCTCAATTGCGTTCGTGCAGGCCAGAAAGGCGAAATACATAATGTCGCCTTGCGCTCTATTGCTGCACATCCATGACGATCGCCGTTTCAAAAATATTTGTCATTACATTTCCAAGTGAGAGATCTTGCGACTGTTTTGCAAGTGCGCGCTACTTAAGAGCGCGAGCCCATGGACGCATCCTGCGTTGCTGGAGTACCTAAGCTTTACGCATTTTTCTTGGATTCTTCCTCACATTTCGCCCTAAACCCTATCCTATACCCTATTCCCGCCCTCTTATACGCAAAATGAACACAATTAAGATTACCTTTGGTATCGCCGCGCTGGCCTCGGCTGTGTTCGCCAACGGATACTCGGCTGCCCCGATCCCGAGCGACATCTACAGCAGCGTCGCCCCGGTGTACTCGGCCGCCCCGATCCCTTCGGACTACATAACGTCGTCGGTTGAGGAGTCGAGCGTTGAGAGCTACACCACTGAGTCTCAGCCCGAGGAGACCCCCGCCTACTCTGCCGAGTCCCCGGTCTACTCCGAGTCGTCGGCCGAAGAGTCGAGCGTCGAGAGCTACACCACCGAGTCGCAGCCCGAGGAGACCCCAGTCTACTCCGAGTCTTCAGCCGAGGAGTCGTCGGTTGAGAGCTACACCACTGAGTCTCAGCCTGAGGAGACCCCGGTCTACTCCACCGAGACCCCCGTTTACTCCGAGTCTTCGGCTGAGGAGTCCAGCGTTGAGAGCTACACCACCGAGTCGCAGCCTGAGGAGACCCCTGCCTACTCTGCGGAGTCGCCGGTTTACTCCGAGTCTTCGGCCGAGGAGTCGAGCGTCGAGAGCTACGTCACCGAGACCCCCGCCCCGACCAGCTCTGCTGTGAAGTGTGTCCCTCGCCCTACCGATTCGTCGGTTGAGAGCTACGTGACCGAGTCGCAGCCTGAGGAGACCCCTGCCTACTCTGCTGAGTCCCCCGTCTACTCCGAGTCTTCGGCTGAGGAGTCCAGCGTTGAGAGCTACGTGACCGAGTCGCAGCCCGAGGAGACTCCTGCCTACTCTGCCGAGTCCCCGGTTTACTCCGAGTCTTCGGCCGAGGAGTCGTCGGTTGAGAGCTACACCACTGAGTCTCAGCCTGAGGAGACCCCGGTCTACTCTGCCGAGTCCCCGGTCTACTCCGAGTCGTCGGCCGAGGAGTCCAGCGTTGAGAGCTACGTGACCGAGTCGCAGCCCGAGGAGACCCCTGTCTACTCTGCCG